>VZTF01006958.1:419128-503270 GCA_013397755.1 Cnemophilus loriae | reverse complement strand
GGGCGGCGGCCAGCGGTGGGTGCGCCTGGCCGGGGGGACGGGGAGAGTGTCCGGCCGGGGGGAGCGGCCAGCGGGGAGTGTGCGCGGCCGGGGGGCTGCTGTGGTGGGCTGCTGGCCGGGCGCGGTGGGAGCGCAGCGCTGCCTCCCCCGCCCGGTGCCGGGTCGCGCCGGCGGCAGCGCAGGGGTGCCTGTGAGGGGAGTCGGGACTGTCCCGCGGGGACCGGGCCGGGTCCCTCCCGGCTGCTGCCGCCCTCCGTGGTCCTTCGCTGCCAGACGTGTTCCCGACCCGGAGCAGGGACTCGACGTCTTTAGAAAGGGTTAAATGAGCTGACTTTTTTCCCAGTTGAAGTTACCTAGTTTAGTGGGAAGCTCTCTCCTTAATGAGGATCTTGTAGATTTCTGTGAGGGCCACACTTCCAGTGTCTGTTTCTCGGGGCTTTTTGGGCCACACTTCCAGTGTCTGTTTCTCGGGGCTTTTTGTGCAATGTGTAACAACACAGCTATCACTTTTTAATTTTGGAAATCGTTCGTGAATTAAACTTAGTGCCTTTTTTTCTCGTAGCTAGTTGAAGCTCATTCTCCTGACTAGGTTACGTGGCTTTTTGTGGGTTTCTGCCTGCTATGGATGTGTGTTCTTCTCTATTCGCGATGATACTGAGCTAAAAAAGGGAGATGTGGTGTCTTACCAGAGAAACAAAGTCAAGGCAACGTGAGGCAGAAGTTCTCCTTAATAATTACTCTGTATGAATGATCATATAAAATGAAAGCTTACATAAGCTTGATAGTGGCAATAAACTTGATAATGGTAAACTGTCGTATAATTGGGGAAGAAGGAATGCTTGCTTGTTACAGGGTGAGTCAAAGACTTGTGTATTAGATTGTATTGTGACCTTTTCATAATTTCTTAAAGAAGCTATTTCCTGCATATCAGATGATACTTTGAAGATATTTTTCGACTGTGTCGTTTGGGTCTTTTTCCTGCTAAATTATGTACAGTGATTTGAGTCCAAAATAGTTCTAATATGAATATCCATGTTCCATCCCACATGGGAATGTGAACAATGTTGGATGAGTCCTGGATTACATTTGGATCATAACTAGTTCGAGTGCTCCCCCAGAAGTGTCTGACAGTGCATTTCAATCATTTAAACTGCAAGTGTATTTTTGTGAGTTTGCTAACTGTCTCTGAATTGTAATTTGCCGTATATTTTTTTTTTTCCTTCACTAATAAAGGCAAACCTGCTCTTTAACTTAAAGAAGCCATCAATTACAACTTCTGGTATCCTTCAGT
The DNA here is from genome assembly GCA_013397755.1 of Cnemophilus loriae. Lineage (NCBI taxonomy): Eukaryota > Metazoa > Chordata > Aves > Passeriformes > Corvidae > Cnemophilus > Cnemophilus loriae. The sequence continues at coordinate 501,979 of VZTF01006958.1, read as the reverse complement.
AACCTTTTTCTGCCTGGCTTTTGCATTTCACCTGAAGAGATGCTTCAGGCCTATGAATGTGAATACCAAACCCCAGTATTTTTATTTGGTTTGGTTTTGTTGGTTTTTTTTTTTTTCACTGTAGTAGAAATGATGTGGGTGGATGTATCTTCATAATGTGCTGTTCTACTGGTTTATTAAGGTAATTTAATCAGGATTACTACATCATTTGATTCTAAATGATCTGAACTTGCAAAGAAGACCTTGTCCATTCATGCTTCTCTCTGACAATTAACTCAGCCTTAAAAAGGAAACTTAGAGGAGCTATGAGTGAGCCTAGTAACGAATGTGAATATTCCCACTGGGGAAAAAAAAAAGCCCACTTCGTCCTGTTGTTCCCTATTCCTGCTATGGTGCAGTTAACAAACAGGAAGGAGTTTTTATAAATTCCCCCCAAGAATTAGTATCTGTTAAAAGTGTAAACTTAAAGGAACTACGGAACTTACCCAGAATCCAAAGAAGAGTTTCGGAAAGATTAAAAAAAAGTACATCTCATTAATAGTTAAGTAGTTATTAGCATTTTTATTAGAACTTAAGCTTATCCCTAGTATCTTATGGATATGCTCCAGGGAGAAAAAAAACCCCAAACTTATCTTGAGTGTTTACATAATTAAATTAGCATGTCTTGATTAGTATTCCTTTCAGGTTTTATTTTTACAGTGATTAAATGTGTTGTTTTCAGGCTGCTACTGAACAAAGTTCTGGCTGTTCTAGTTTTAGCCCTAAACTCGTAATATTTGTATACTTTCATGTGCTGTAACTGTGGAATTTCCAAAACTCTTTAATTGTTTTGCTTCAGCAGGTGACTGGTAGAAGAGAGAGACCTGCTCCTGACGATGTCGAGGAGAAAGCTGGAGAATAAAAGCCTTTCTGGCTTGTTGGCCACATCTCTGCACACACCAATCAAGACAGACAACTTCCACAATTTTTATATGCTTGAATCAAAAGAGCTAGGAAGGTAAGGTTATTCCTATTTGTTTTACTTGAGCAAGAGGAATTTCTACTGCAAGAAAATTCTCTGTACAACCAGGCAAACTTTTTATGGTAGTAGATGGAGAATGAAGTATGCCCCTCTCCTTCCCTGTCTCCTTCTTTGCATCACGGTGGGTTCTTTAGGGACCAGGAAAAGGGACAGTGAGGCATAAGTTGTCAGCCTTTTCCGCTTCAGAGAGATCTGGAGGGTTTTCATAGGCATGTAAATTTGGGATTATCTTCCTTTCCCTGCCTAGTCCCACGTCAGATTCCAGGAGCATGGCCTAAACAAGGGGTGACATGGGGTAAAACTGTAAGACAAAGAATGAGGATTTTGGGTTGGAGGTGTTTGGGGGAGTTTTCTGAAGTGCAGAAAACAAAAACCTTTACTCTCCCCTTCCCAACCTCAAGCAGTTAGACTAAGTTTCAAACAAGCTGCTGTTTCAGAGCAGTTTTGCAGCCTGCTTCCCTTGCTCTTGCATGAAACAGTGAAATAGGAAAGAAAACAACAAAGCACCCAAACCCTTGGTGTTTATGACACTGTTTCAGACATACAGGTGAGTGTGCGTTTTGAAATCACTGGGTTATTGAAAATACTCGGTGAATTGGGTGTAAAGCCATGCAAACATGATGCTGCGATCGTGTTTCCAAGCTCCCTGGACAGAAGTGTCCCAGGTCAGTCTCACATCTGTGCCTTGCTGTGCTGCACAAGGATCCTTTGCACCTGCAGCTCGTTTTGTCAGCAGAGATGCTCTTCTGCATGTGATTTGTGAGCTCTTTAACCTCCATTTTTTTCTTGGGTTTTTCCTATTTTTCTAGCATGTGCTTTATCTGGTACACTTTTGTAGAAGTGCACATTGCAGCCAGTAACTTTCTTCTTTTCTTAACTTTTGTCAGCTCTGCTTTTGAATTCTAAGCTCTACAGAAGCAGTTTATATGCAGCACCCTCTAGAATTCAGGTATTGTTCCAGCGCTGGATTTTCACACTCTACATACTTGTGAGGTGATGTCTAAAGCAAACAAAAGTGTAGGTTTTGTGTGAATTCCAGAACGGGGTTTTTGATTCTTTCTGTGCATGCAAAACCGGGCATAACAAAATAAGTGCCAAAACGCAAAGAAAATGGAAGCAGAGGACTCTGTTCTACAAACATATTTGTGATTTCTCTTGGCCTAACTACATGTGTATTTTTTCATGTTTTTAAGTGTATAAATGCTTTTTAAGTGATGTAAAATCCATCTTTTCTTTGTAACCTCTCTAAAAGATTCAATATGCTTTAATTTTCACTTGCAATTTTCTTTTTCCTGTTGAGATTATGTAGTAAATAGTTCTCTTGTTCTCTGCTTAAGCTTCCCAAGCCCCATTTCTTCCTCCCACACCCTTATCTGTTGGGTCCTTTGGTATTTAAGACACTGACTCACGAAGCTGGCAGGTTGGGTTCTGCTTAGTGGGTTAAGTAGTTCTGTCCCTGGTGTGTGTGTGGCTTGGCTTCTTTTGAAGTAGTTAAATTTCTGTGGTTTCGAAGCTGAGATATGAAAACATCCTGAAATCAGTTTTTTTTTTTTTGTAGAGCTGGGCTGTGAAGGGGGATGGTTACGCAGTTGCTGTGCAGACAAGGAGCTTGCGTCAGTGCAGCACTTCCGAGCTGATTTTTTTTGTATTTCTAGAGCAATTTCCACTGCTCTAAAAGACTTTTTTGTCTTAATTTTTGTCTTAATTTTTGCCTTGATTGGCATGCTACTAATAAACAAGTGGAAATTCTTACATCTCAGATCTGGAGATATCACTGACCCTTCGAAGTTGTTACCAGAAGGAAAGATGTGCCAAAACTACCGGGAAAGAAGATCTTGATGTTCTCATGAAACTAAACTCGTTCCCCTTTGTTAATTTTAGACACTTTCGTGGCTGGCAGGGTTGATGTGATGCTAAAAACAGAGTGTAAGCTGGAGGAGGGAGTGTTTTCAACTTGGATATATTATGAAATTGAGCTCAGTAGCTAATGCTCTGCAATAATAAACTGGTGTAACAATTGGGGAAGAACGTGGCCTTTTCAGGCTTACAGATGGTTGCTAAAGTGAAGAGTGTGCATGTATCAGACTAACTTTCACCTCTAAAATATAGTGCTTTAAAAAAAAGATGGAGAAAATCTACAACTAATTGATGTTGAAATAAATGATGACAGAAAAGCTGTTTTGTTGAATTTATTTTTAAGTTATAGCAGTATGATTCAAAGTCATCTTTAAATATTTAATAATTTAGGCATGTTGGTAGAGTTATTTGCAAATGAAAATTGATTTTTTGCATGAGATGCTCATCTCTGTTTTGATTAAATACTGAAGTCTAGATTCTTTTCAAAAAACACTTCTTTTGGGTTTTTTTTTTAAGAAATGTTCCTTTTTAGCACTGGGGTTTTTGCACCAGAAAAAAGGCAAAGCCTGCAAGGCAATAAGGTATTTTCTACTAAAGAAGCTAATTTAGTTAAAAGAACCCAGGTACGACCAGATAGGTCGTACTGAGCTGTTTCATTACGTTTGTTCTTAGTCTACTGTGGTAACAAAAAATAGAGGTGGACAGGCTTTTTCTGAAGACATAAATGTAGATTGTGCACTTTGTACACAGCTTGATACTGTTTTTAGAACTTTACACACAGTTTATTGCAGCCTTTCAAGTTGTTTTTTTGTAAATAATGCTTCTTGTACCATTTGAAAACACTTTGCATGTACGCAACCAGGCATTTCTGAGAATGCAATATTAGTGGTTATAAAATTGGTTTTTTCAGGGGTTTATAACTTGGCATTAAAAACTGCATTTTTTCCTCCTAATTTTTTAAAAGATCAGCTTGGTGTTTTAACTACAGTATGTGGTTTTCTTCTAAAAACATTTCTTTGCCAAAATATGTTTTTGTTTCCATACCTAAAGAGTTGGCTAGGAAATAAAGCAGCACACTTTGTCTAACTGTAATTGAGGAAGAGAATGCTAAGTGCTGGGTGCTTTTCTATTAAGATGTTTTGAAACATTTTGCAGATACCTGGGATTTTTGTAGCAGTACTACATGATTTGTGGAAGGAAATTCTCTTTATGACTAAATTTTTTTTCACTGCAAACCTCCTGCCCCACCCATGTGTATAGATATGCTTTATTTTCCCTGTTCATTATCTGCATTTTGCAGGGATTTGCTTTGTTTATTATTGTCCTGTAGGTGTTGTAGTGAAGTTGAGGGTTTTTTAATACCTTCCCAACCTGAACAGAGCTCTGGGCAGCCTGGTAAGACCTCATGGCCGGCCCTGCCGTAAGCAGGAAGTTTTTAGAGACTTCCAGAAGTCCTTTCCAACTGAATTATTCCGTGACCTGACAGTGAGAATGTCCCTGTAACCTGATACTCTGATTTAATGGTTAGCTAGGCTGTATAAAGGGAATTTTCCTGGTCTCACCAAAGCTGCATCCAGCTTAGTGTCCTTCTGCGGTGCCTGCAAGTGAATGTTCAGGAAACAGTGTAAGAGCACGCCAAGTGTGGCATTTTCCAATACTTTTTTTTTGTTTGTTTACAATTATTTGCTATGTCTTCTTATTTCTCATGGTAATTTATGCACTTTTTACTTCCTGCATCTCAGTGTTTCCCCTTTTATTTCGTAGAGGAAGATGTGCTGTGGTTAGAAAATGTGTAGCTAAATCCACCGGCCAAGAGTATGCAGCTAAATTTTTAAAGAAAAGAAGGAGAGGTCAAGACTGCAAAGCAGAGATTCTGCATGAAATTGCTGTCCTTGAATTAATGAGATCCAATCCTCGCATAGTTAATCTCCACGAAGTCTATGAAACAGCAAATGAAATCATCTTGGTGTTGGAATAGTAAGTATGTCTTGATCACATGTTCCGTGTTTTTAGGTAAAACTTTACAATATACTGATCTTTTGCATGAGTTGCCTGAATGCCCGGAAGAATTGCGACAGTACCCTGTACACATTATGCTAATCTTTCATTATAATATGCTTTATATTTTTTCCTTTAAGGATGTTTCAGGCAAGCTGATTGGAAATAATGTTCTTGAAATACCATAGGAGTTCCTGAGTGCTTTGATGCAACTTAAATCACAAAAAAAATGTCACTGATAGCAAGTACACAGATTTCAAAGAGGCTGTGCACCTTCATGCTCTGTGAACTTCAGTTAGCACTTGACATTTTTTGGTGACTGAAGACTTGCAGTTACTCTGTGTGTTTTGAGCCCCTAAATTTAGTGCTTTTGTTGTTTTAAAACTGGAGCCTTTGGAGCCATTCCTTTAAAAATTGCCACATTTTTTACAGATGTCCCCGAAGCTTCTCCTTAGCTCTGAAAAATAAGTTTAATTTGGGAATTGAATTTGAATTATCTATCATTTTTTGTTATATGTGTAAATTTTTGTTTGGAATGTAAGGAACAAAAATGCAGCCTGTGAAATTAATTGTTTCTAAGCTTTAAGTTTCATGTACAAAGTATTGGAAGTGCTGTTAATGGTGGTTCTGCATACACCATGATGAATCCCTTCAAAGTTTCCAAAGAATATAGCTAGATTCTATCTTAAAAAGGTTTTTTTTCCCCTGGAACTAGATGATCCCTAACATATTATTTGTTGTTCTGAGGCTTTTTTTGCAAATCCTGTTCTGCAGAGCTTTCAGCTCTTTACCCGTCCGGGTGCCCACCCGTCCAGAGCATAATGTAACTTGAGTATAAGAGGAGTGTGGGAGCCAGTGCTGAAAACATTGTGAAAGTTGAAATTCATGGCATCCACTGCCCTTCCCCTCACGTCCCTGTTGTCATAAAGTCAGCTAGGGGAGGCATTACTGACACCTCAGCTACTTCAGCAAACCTGTGGCTGTGTTCATTCATTTTGTCCATTATCTGACTTTTTAATAGACTCTCGTTTTGTTAGCAATGGAGTTTAGGCTCAGTGATCTGTAGTTTTGAGGAAGCCCTTCATCCTTGAGAGGGAGACTTCAGGCACTAAGAGCAGGCTGAGTAATGATCTCAAACCCAGCAGACAGCTGACACTGCAGCCAAGTGTAGGAATAACTCATAAACCGCATGAACACAGATATTTCCATGCTGCTTTACTCTGCACTGAATTATGTATGAACTGGTCTCATGGAAGAAATTTTAGATTTGACTTGAAAAGAAAGGCTTCTTTGATTAGGGACCGATGATAGAACTGACTTCTGGAAGGCATCTTCTCACTTGCTTGAGGGGACCAGAGCATTATGAGATTACCAGTCAAAGTGCTTTTTGCTGTCTCAACTGCTGTTTCAGGCTATAAGGAAAGAAAAAGCATCATCAGATATTTTTTTTCCTTTTCTAAGTGTTTATATTAAGTGTTTTAGCATGTGTGTAAAAAAAAATAATATTCCCAGCCCCTCTGATAATACAAATATCTGTTAGATAAATAGGTGCTATTGATAACATTTTTCGTCACTTAAGCTTCAAAATTTAAACTTAGGTGTCCTTGAATGTGTTTCAGTGCTGCTGGAGGAGAAATATTTGACTTGTGTGTCCCGGATCTGGATGACAGAATTGGTGAAAGGGATATTGTAAGGCTTATAAGGCAAATACTTGAAGGACTTTGCTGCTTGCATGAAAACAATATTGTTCATCTTGATTTAAAGGTGAGGCTGCAGCAGGCTTTGTTTCAGCACTTTATCTTCAATTCATTATGTTCATCAAAGTAATTTGTTAAATACATAAAAAAGATGAGAAAAAGGAGATTAAATGATACTAAAATGAGATTAAAAGGATAGAGATTAAATATTTTTAAATAACATTTAGCAATAAGTATTGCATAATAGAAGCTGAAGTGTCATTTAGTACACTGGGCTTTTTTTTCAGATTGTATTTTGTTAATTAGGAATGCACTGTTTTCTGTTCTAGCCTCAAAATATTTTGCTGAGCAGTGTCAATCCTCTTGGTGATGTGAAAATTGTAGATTTTGGGATGTCGCGGAAGCTTGAGAATTCCAGTGAACTGCGGCACATCATGGGAACAACAGAGTATCTCGGTATGGAAGGGCTGCTTCACAACATCTCATGTGGGGTTTTGAGAAAACAGGAGCAGTTCATGTAGCACACTTAGCAACTTACAAGCTGATAAAGAGCATCATAGGACAAGGCAGCATGTTTTGAGCTGCTCTTTTTAGAGAGTAGTCAACAAATACTTGCACCAAAAAATCCCGAATTATATCCATAAGTGCACCTCTCAGTTTCATGCTGTAGCATTTGCTGTGATACGGGCTGTTAAATTCTTCCGGTTAGAATCGAAATACAACATTAATGTGCACAAAGAAATGTTCTTTGAATTAACAATGTTATTTAATATGATGATTTAATGAGACTAAAATATTCCTTGGAAAGGGAAAGATTGCTGTTAACACTTGGCCGTCTCTGAGGCACAAGTTTCCTTCATGATTTGCCAACACTCAATGTTAAGAGCTCTTCATTCTGCAGTGAATAACTTCCTACCTAGCCTGTGCTCACAGCCACTGATCCTAAAACCAGCTTGGTCATCTTGTTTTGGCGTGTTAACATGCTGAAGGGTTTATGCATTTCCCTTAAAAAGCTGCATGATTGAAAACCTCTTAGGAGAAAAATTTATATGCATGCATCTGATTAGGAACTTGGATAAACTTCAGGCCATGTAATGCCATTTTGTTGTGAACCAAGTAAACATCCGTGTCTAGGCAAACGGAAATAACTTCTTGCTGCCTTTGTGGCTTGAAAATAATAAAACTAATTATTGAAACTACATGTTTAGTCTCATAATAATGGTTGGCAAAAGAATGCCAGAAGTGCAGTGTATGATTCAAGGCCATTTGAATAATATATTTATTAAAGCATTTTTCTTCTCTTTAGCTCCAGAAATCTTAAACTACGATCCTATTACCACAGCTACAGACATGTGGTAGGTTTTATCTCAGTTCATTTTACTGAGGTTTGGTGGGACCCCTTAACAATCTAAGGCCCTGATGCAGGCAGTTTCATGTGGCTTCCAAGAATAACGCTTCTGTTGGTGGGCTGGCCTAAAGAGGGAGGGAGAGATAGGAAGGGAAGGAGCCCTCAGGATATAACCCAGAGCTTACAGGAGTGTATGGGTCTGTTGCACACTTAGTGGGGAATGCAGGTGGCTTCTGAGCCTGTGGATTATAGGCATTTCTTCTAAGGGAAGACAACAGTGGCTGGATAACATACTTCAGGTATTAGTTACTCCTGGGTGACATGCTTCAGATATTAGCTACTCTAGGACACTTCCCTCCCCACTTTTGTATTGTTAAATAATTTTTTATACTAATTATAAGAAGGATGTAAACTTCCTGCTTTCTTATTTTAGAGAAATACCTGCAGAATTAATCACAAAAAATGAGAGAAGTACCTTGAACTGACCCACAACTTTTTGTGGCTTTTTAGTTTTATGAGCTATGTTAAAGACTAGCTTTGAAATGTTTCCTTTAAAACATAAAGTCTTCAGCATCTGAATTAAAATTCACTGTTAAAAGTTGCTGATTGCTCCTTTGAGATTTTCAGCTCATAATGGTAACTAAATCTGTTCATGAATGTTTTTTAATCCCATACTATTTGCCTGCTTTTGTGGGAAGACATAAAAAAACCCCTATTGATGCTGTACTCACGATGACAAACCCAGCAGCTGCATGTTTCCACACTGTAATGAATACTAAATTCTGATCCATCAGATCACAAAAATGTTTTTATTATGCATCAAGAAACCATCTTAAGATTTATAATAGATTGCATGATCTGTGGTACTCACGTTCATGTTGTTGGGAGAAACATCTCAGCAAGACGACATTGTAACACAGTGCAGATGTCAAATGTACACAGAGGCTGACTGAATCTCAGTCTTTGCTCTGTCATCCAGAATTGCAGTGAAAGATGGGGTTTATTTGCATGCAGGTTAGAAAGTCTGTCTTTTTTGCAGCTCTATCATCCAGAATTGCCGTCTGTCCCAAGAGTGGGCTGTGTAAAAGTGGTATTTCCTTTTCCTATTAATCTCAATAGGAAGAAAAGGATATATTGAAATTAAAAGAGTTTTCAAAAGAGTTTTCAAAAATCCCTTTGTAGGAATATACACACATATCTTTCCTTATGTGTGTATGTGCAGTTGTGCTTGAATCACATGATGCTTCTAATTCTGAGTGTGGGATATATCAGGAACTTTGATCTGCAGGACAGTAAATATGCAGGGTGTGTTGTTTAGATTCTCTAGGAGGCTTATACATTCTGTTCTTCAGTAGGTTTATACATTGTGTTCTTATCTCAGGAACATTGGTGTCATCTCATACATGCTGCTGACACAAGAATCTCCATTTGTGGGAGCTGATGTTCAAGAAACTTACCTTAATATATCACAAGTGAACGTGGATTATTCAGAGGAAGCATTTTCATCAGTTTCACAGCCTGCAAAAGACTTCATTCAAAAACTTCTCAGAAAAAATCCAGAGTAAGTAGCAAACTCCTCCAGGCAAGAATCCTAAATTTGTGGAGCACCTAGAAAAAGTGAATGTTAATTTATGTACTTATACCACTGATAAGATCAGTTGGATATTTCACAATACATTGGTATTTTCAACTGGATATTTAAAAGTGCAGGTTTATGCTTTTCCATAATGTGTGAGAAGGATCTTTGGTTCAATGTCTGGCTAATATTGTCAGATATTATTATTACAGTTATTATTACTAGTCAGGCTTGTTTTTGAGATTTTTTTATTTTGAGTTTCTTTATATTTTCGTTCAGAGGACAGATTTTTAACAGGTTTTATTGAAATATACTTTAGAAAGGTCACATTCTTTTCTATAATTATTGTAGTTTGGAAAGACAAAATGCAACCTCTTTGCAATGCTTTTTTGTTTCCTGACTTGCCTTTATCTTTCTACTTAAATACACCTTTTATTATTAATTTATGCTTGGCACTGTTTTGCCTTGTTCAGTCTTCTAAAAGTGTTGTCAATCCAAAGTGAAAACTTCTTTTTGTTTGTAAGGCACACCCCCTTAACTCCTTATTCTTCGGGAGTTGAGACTCTAATCAAGACCGTGCAAAGTAGCTGAACTTTGAGAAGTGACCCGGTCAGGTATTATCAATTGCAGTGCTAGATATTGTCACTTGTGGTGACAGTAATCCTTGTCATCTTCAGAGGGCCTCCAGCAGGCAGGAGTGACCCTCAGCCTGGCAGAGAGAGGCTCTTGGGTAGGAGGAGGCATGGGAGGTGATTGCTGGGAAGTGGCTACTCTGAGGAAATAAGGACTCCGTATGAAGTCACGTCTGAAGAGTCCTTCCTGTTTTAACATCTCACATACACAGTTTGTCAGGATCTGCAGTGATTCACAGAACCCCAGTATCATGAGGGAATCTTACCTTTCATGTTTGTGGAGCACCTAGAAAAAGGGAATCAATGATGAAAAGCCTGCTTTGATAACTCCTAGTGTGGACCTGTGGGATATTTGACATTCACAGTTATTACTGTCACAATTACTACTTACTTTCTCCTGGGCATCTCAAGAGTCTTCATTATATCCTCAATAAGCTGCCTTTTTTTTTTCCATTCCAACTCTTGATGACTATACCTCCTTGAATTTTAAGAGGAAAAGTCTGTCCTCAGAGAGTCAACTCTGTAAAGTTACACTTCTCTGAGTGAAAAATATTTCCATGTTCTGGTAGAGTTAGGGACAGGTAGTGGGCTCTATTGACTTGGAGCCAGTTTTCCAGCAAGTTCTGTGGAAGTTAATGCTGAACACAATTAAAACTTGCAGTAGCACTGTACTAGATTATTCAGAGGAACAGTTTTCTACGTCTGGTTGTTTGGTAGGATTTAAATTTTGAAAGGGTTTATGCCAGATGAATTGCAAGAGTAAAACACTAGAAAATGTCAGAGCTGATGACACCTCGTTACTTGGTTGTCCTTGAAAACCTAATGACTGAATATTCATGAGCCTCACTATTTATGGTCTGTATGAAACAAATGACTTTAAAAGCAAAAGGAAGGGCACACTTATGTGGACCATGTTGAAAACCTTCCAAGGGACCATGTTGAAAACCTTCCAAGGTTTTCATGTTCCATGTTCCTTGTTCTGATGAAAGCTTACCAGCTTTAGGGTAAACCGTCAACTAAATTTAGATGCATGTAGCCAATACTTAACTGTCTTTTGTAGCAGCTGAGGTAGGGCTGAAAACACAACAATACTGACTCTTCAGCGTCAATTTTGCTTAGGATTTTTGGCATCACAGCTATTTTTGCTTTTTAGTATTGGTGAAATTAACTTAAGCACCTTTCCCCTTCTCCTTCCGAAGGGACAGGCCCACAGCAGCGGACTGTCTCTCCCACTCGTGGTTGCAGCAAGGGGAGCTCACGCTCCTGTGCAGCCCTGAAGAAACCTGCTGCTCCTCTCAGCTGCCAGGACACACGACAAAGTGCTCAGAAGAGCGGAGTGTAAAATCCAGCTGCAATGGCAGCTGCAGCGACAAGGAGGACAAGGAGAACATTCCAGAGGACAGCAGTACGGTCTCTAAACGCTTCCGCTTTGATGATTCGTTGCAACATCCCCAAGACTTCATGACAGACTTCGTGTGTTAATGTGTAATACAGACTTCTCATGAAATGAATTCAGCATAATCTGTTCTGGTGGTGAAAATAAGGTTCTGGCTTGCCAATTCGTGCAGCATTGGCATACTGGAAATGCACTTTGATTCTTTTATGCTGGTGCCTCCTTTTCTATCCATTGCTGGCAGTGGATTTAACTCCTGAGGAATTGGAGTTCTTGCGCCAATAAAATGAATTATTTTTTTTAAGAAGATATAATTAAATATTTTTGCACTTTTCAAGTTCTAGTCAAAAGATGATGCTAGAGTGAACAAACTGAAACCTGCAAATGAGTTTAAGCATAGCCTTTGCCGAGCAGTAATTGAACACATGCATGCTTTTAGCACTACCCATAGTAAGAAATTGGGAAGGGAAGCAGGGAAACTGGATGTTGCTGGTTTACTGGACTTGCTTGCTACCATTCTCACCACTTTAAATAGAGGCTAAATTTGGTGTGTTTTGGGTCTGTGGTACATCTGTTGGGGCCATTTGGAAACCTGTTTTCCCTCTAGGATCACTGGCAGTTCTGCCTTATAGATCTGGTCCACTTGGGCATTATCATGCATAGTCTGTGTGGTTATGCTGTGTTGGATCTCTGCAACACTTGGCATAGAAAACAGGTGGATTGTCAGTCCTTGTGCTTGTGGTCCTTGGCTTCTTACCATCAATTACATTTGAAGATGAGGTTGCTATGCTGATGTGAATATTTGAACTTGGTGGTTTGCTTTCATCAAACCTCTGAAATAGTGTAATCTATGTGTATTGATTTTTCCTTATCTTAAAAAAAACCAAAACAAAACACCCCCCCCCCCAAAAAAAAAACCCCACACAAACAAGCCCCAAAACAGAAAGCCTCTAGTTAAAGGTAGTAAAACTGAGTAAACTGAAAATAACCATTTTTGCCAGTGAAGCTGCAATTAACAACTTTTCTCTATGCCCCTCTAACGCAGAAGTGCATCTTGCTGTCAGTTATTGTTGCCCATAATTACTCAGCTTCATGCCTGCTCTAAGAAAAATGGACTGCAGTGTGTTAGTATTTAAAGACAAGCTACCTAATAATTGTTTTAAGCCTTTAAAATTGGTTTGTTTAGTGGTATTTTTTAAAGTTCTGTGCCTTCCACTTCCTGTTTCTGGCTCTGAGGTAATAATGCCTGTGTCAAGTTTTGTCTTAGAGCAAATGCCAGTTCTGCCTTAACAGCCTGAAACTAATACTCATAAAATAAGCCCCTTAATCATAACACTGCCTTTTTGGGCAGTGAATTTATTAAAACTCTTACAGATATTTTGAAAGTAAATGTCACTTTAAAATATTTTGGGATTTTCCACTCCTCAGAGCTTAAATTTAATTGTCTTTGAATTGGATTTGTTTTGTGTAATAAAGTACCACAGACTGATAATCTTTTTCAAGTGTGCCTGTGGGTTTGTCAATAGTTGGGCAGATTGGCACTTTGGAATAACATATGATTGAGAGGCAAACCTGATGAGTGGTAAAAGGTTGTGTTTTATCTTTCTTCACACAAGGAAGGAGCAGGTTTTTCCTGAACAGATTTCAATATCAGGTGTCACCATAAGGCATGGGGGGATTCAGGACTGTTGTCTTGGTTTGGGGGGATGCTCACAAGTGGAAAGCAGACCGAGGTGTAAGGCGTGTAAAACTTTTCAGCTTGTGTTTGTCAGAAAAAGGAGAAGTTCTCCGAGACTTAATTTCATGTGAAATGAAGCAACAGGTTTGTTCAGCAGAGACAAAGCTCTGATGCCAGGGTGTGAGTGAACCACACTGAGTCTCCTCTGTGTGTTAATTCTCATGGAGCTTTTTCCAGTGGTACTGATTGTATATATAATTACAGAATTACTGTGCAGGAGGCAGCTGTTAGATTGTGTTCAGGTAAACTTTACACCTTTATTTTTCAAAGTGCTTGGCTTTTCCCTGTTGGAGTCTTACCTGACCTTTTGATTTTTTTCCACCAGCATGGAGTCCAGTTTGAACTGGGTAAGTTAAAACCACAAACTGTTAGATACATATGTAGAAGTTAAAGTTCACTTAAGATAAGAAAATGCCAAAAAGCTGTGAAGATAAAGGTAAAAAAGAATGTTAAAAAAATTGTTATAATTTAAAATTCTGCCAAAATATTACTGAATTGAAATTACAACTATTTTTTAGCCTCTGGAAAATAAAGCTGATAGCATATGCCAGCACTTTATGGCAAAGCTGTTATTCCTTAAGATTTTTATCACAGTATCTGATGTTTACATTTCTTACTACTTTAGAGCTAACTTGTCTTTAAAGAATTTAAAATTAGTTTTATCCAAAGAATTTAAGTTTTGAAGACTTTATCTGTATTTTATGTATACTTAAAATACACCTTGAATCAGACTTTATTTGGGTAAGTGAATTTGATTTATTTAAAAATATTGTTGTGCAAATCAACTCCAATTGAATGTAAATACATACATTGTAGGCAGCTGTTAGTCTGTCTTGCTTCCTGCCATATTACTGGGACTTTCCACGTGTGAATGAGTGCTGAGTAACGTTTTCAGATGACTGAAGTCATACTTCTATGCAGTTCATGACCTTTTTATATTTAAAAAAAATAATAAACTTTGCCATTTTTTCAAAACTTCTGTGTTTTTGTTTATTCACAGAATCAGAGGCTGGTTGAGGTTGGGAGGGGCCTCAGGAAGTCATGTTGTCCAACCCTCCTGCTCCAGCCATCCCCTCTCGGCCTTGTTGGCCAGAACGATGTCCAGGTGGCTTTGGATCTCCAAGGAAGGATGCTCTGCCTCCCTGGGCAGCCTGCTGCAGTTCTCAGTCAGCCTCACACTAAAAGTATGTTCTTGTGCTCAGATGGAACCTCACGTGTTCCAGTTTGTGCCCGCTCCCTCTTGTCCTGTCACTGGGCATCAGTGACAAGAGCCTGGCTCTGTCTTCTTTGCACCCCCACTTCAGGTGATGAAACATGTTGACAAAAGCCTCCCTGAGCTTTCTTCTGGCTGAACAGTCCCTGCTGCCTCATCCTTTCCTCATAAGAGAGGTGCTCCAGTCCCTGAATCCCTGTGTGGCCTTTAGCTGGGCTCCCAGCTGTGTCTGTATCTCACACAGGGCACTGGGATGCCCAGAACTGGGCACTGCTCCTGTGCGAGTAAGGGAAGGATCACCTCTGTCACCCTGCTGCTGCAGCCTGTTCCATCGGCCTGCTCTGTGGCACACTTCTGGCTCCTGTTCAACTCCAGGGCCTTCTTTGCAAAGGGCTTTTTCCAGCTGGATGTCTCCAGGATGTATCAGTGTATGGGACTGTTCCTCCACAGCCCATTCGTCCAGCCTGCAGAGGTCCCTATGCATGGCAGCAGGACCCACAGGTGTACCAGCCGCTCCCGGTGTTGTGTCACCTGCAGCTGTGCTGAGGGCGTGCTCTGCCCATCAGCGTTAACCAGGATCTTCTGGGGGAGTGTCAGGGGCCTTGCTGAGGTCTCGGCAGGCAGCGCCTGCTGCTCTCTCCTCAGCTCCTGCAGTCATTTCACTGCAGAGGGTTGCTCCAGTCTGACTTCCCCTTGCTGAATCCATGCTGACTACTACCAGTGAATCATGAATGTAGCAGAGAACTTCCTGGAACTGTTTTCTGTGTGTCTGAGGTTTCTGTAGAAAATGGTGACATTCCTATTTGTCATGATCTAGTTACATCTTGCTGTACTTACTGAGGTGATACTTTTTATGTTAAATTCTACTGCCCTTTCAGAATGGCTGTGTAAGACAACTTAAATGGAATCTTTATTATACATATTAACCTCCTAGGGCACTAATGGTACATTTGTTTCATTTTAAAGTAGATGGCTGAATAAAAAACACCAAACCTCACAACAAGTGTCCTTTAGAAAAGGAATTGCACTCAAACGAGGTGGTTAACTCGTGGTGGCCTGGAGAGTATGTTTCTTCCAAAGGCCCATTTCATTGACAAAGCTTTCTCATTGTCTGAAATGCACAAATGGGCTTTCTTTTTAGTGAAAGAAACAGTGTATTCATGTGGTTGCTTTGGTGTTGCAGCATTAAGTTCAGAAATTATCCGAATATTTACATTTCTTGCAATGAGAGTTCTTATCAAGAATGATGCTTAATTCTTGTAACACTTCAAGAGAACAAACTATTCTGTTTAATGGTGGTTTGAGACAACTTGAACGTTTTGCCTTTTCAAAAGTCCTAAGGAAGGAGACGTCTTTGAGAAATGCATCAGAGTAGCTTTTAACTGAGAGTAGACTTAGATAATAGGAAGAAATTCTTGACAGTGAGGATCATGAGGCAGTGGAACAGGTTGCTCAAAAAAGCTGTGGATGTCCCATCCCTAGAAATAGTCAAGGCCAGGTCGGACAGGGCTCTGAGCAACCTGGTCTAGTGGAAGATATCCCTGCCCAAGGCAGGGGGTTGGAACTGGATGATCTGTAAGGTCCCTTCCAACCCAAACCATTATATGGTAATAACTGACCCTCTTCTTGCCAGGACAGCTGTACTTGTGTTCTTGTCAAATGAGACAAGTTGAGTTTGAAGATATATTTTGTAAAATTGGGGCAGAACACGAGTGTGCAATTACTGTGTTTGTTTCAGAAACTACTCATCCTGCGCATTAAGAACCTGGCAGCTGACAGGCTTGAAAATATTGCTTGGTCCACTCAGCATTGCAGAAATGAGCAAGATACAGAATTAAACAGAGTGTAGAAAGTCTACCAAATTTAATGGTAATATTAGAAAGCTGAATTGCCAAGTCATCTACCAGTGAATAACATGCTATGAGAGTCTAAGGAAACTTTTTAATAATTAAAAGCAGGTACAGGAATTACAACATAAAAGTTCTTATCTGATAGCCCATGTAGTGAATAAACAGCTATGTAGGTGTTACTATTCTTCTCTGTAAGAAAGTTCTTCTGATAATGAAAAATACTAGAAGGGTTTTCTTTATAATGTTTCTCATATTAGCAACCTCTGTCTTTCTTGCCCTGAAGAGTACAAGCAGGTATGCTATTTCCAGGTTCCTAATCAGACAATAAACCCCAAAATCTCACATTCTAGCAACATTCCACTCTCATGCCCAGCAGTGGATGGCAATGCATGCTGAATGTGCTACTGCTTGCTGCAGGTGTAGTTGAAATAGCAGGGAGTTCCCTTTGCATGGTTTCCAGCTGGACTGGTCCATATTATAGCCTGTACAGAGTAGAGCTTGTTTGAATCTCCCTGTGCTAGGTTGAGTATGAGGGTATTTCTCACTTCAAAATTAACAACAGGCTTTGGTGCTGGCTTGGATTTAGAAAATGCACTGGGAATTCCAGGTGATGTTGAGCCTTCTACAGCCGGACAAAGCAGAAATACCCTAGTGGTTCTTTGCCTGTGGTATTTTAATAAAGGTGCTTTTATGTTTAAAAGTTGCTGTCTGGACTCATAATGCTCTGTGTGCAGTTCACAAGGTTGGTTACAGGCCTGAATTGGAGCTGATTTATAGGGATTTTCCAGCAGGTTAACTCTGTAAAATGTAAACCTTTTATGTGTACCCTTTAATATGTTGCTGTGAAAACATGTAGAAACCTCTCATTTGAAATTCACAAACTACTCAACATGGCAAAAGCTGTTTCAGATTCCATAGAAATCCAAACCTGGCCACAGAAAAGTGTTAGAAGTCATACCAGCTGTGCCGGTAGTTGATTTAGATTGGTCAAAGCATTGGATTCAGTAGAGGAAACACCCACTGACTACCAGTGAAACTGAATGAGATTTTTATTTATATTGTCTTGTATTCTGTAATTTTCCAGGAGTGTGGGAGCAGGTTGTTTAAATGCCAAATCATTGCGCACAAGATGGGCTGATGCGGCACATGGAAAACCTTTGGTTGCTGTTGTGGGTTAGCCACCCCAGCCCATTCTATCTTACTAAGAATCATTTGGCAAACACAGCTGAGTTCCTTTACATGTTTAGCTGAAGCACCTGCCCCCCTGCTTTGCCTAAAGACGAGCACCTGCATTCACTTATGGATACGCATCAGTTAATTTATAAAGGTAAGGAGGACACCTGCCTAGGCAGCAGCGAACGGCACATGCTGCTCAAAGCCGCGTTCACCATCCCTGTTTGAAACGGGCAGGCACAGCAGGGGCCGACGCTTGTTCTGCTGGCAGACAATCGCGGTGCAGTACCAGCACAGCTGAGCTCCGGCCTGGCGCAGCTGCAGATGCTTTGTGGAAGTTTAATTCCGTCGCCTCAGGTGCGAGGTGCTCTCGGCCGAGGCGGGCCCTGCGCCCTGGACACGGCAGCGCTGCCGGGCTCCCGGCTCCGGGCGAGGCACCGCGCCCGGGATTAGGCTCCCGCAAGTTTCCAGCCTCTGGGATGAGGCGGTGGAAAGCGGGAGGCAGCGGTGCTGAGCCGGGCCCGTCCCGCTGCAGAGCGCCGGGAGCGGCGGCCTCGGGGCTCCCGCGGCGCCCGGGGGTACTGGGCTGCCGGAGCGGGCTTTCTAAGCTTAAAGGTGCGTTTTGTTTCGGTTTTTTATTTTTTTTTTATTTTTTTTAAACGTAACTCACGTTTCTGAGTTAACTTTCTGCCCTGCCGGGTTTTATCGCTGCCAGCCCAGTTTTATCGGTGCGAGCGGGGCCTGGCGGGGCGCAGCGGCTGCAGCGCCCGGTCCCGCTCAGGCGCAGGGCTTTGGCACCCAACAATCAAACCGCGCTGTCTGTGCTGCGAACTCTGCAAAACAGGCTTTTACAAGCAACACAGTCCTCCTTAAAGCTGCCCAGATCTCCTGTAATTGGTTTAGCAGTGCAAATTTAAACAGATGCTTTTGGTTTGGGCTGCTGTTCCTTCAGTGTTTCCGGAGAGTGACTCTCTGACTACAGGCACCCCTTTAGAAACCACAGAAATTAATTTGCATACCAAGTCTTCAGCTTGGTGCAAAGTACGAAATAGTACGTCATTGTCTTGGTTTCAGCTGGAATAGAGTTCATTTTCTTCTCAGTAGCTGGCACAGGGCTGTGTTTTGGACTCAGTCTGACAATAATATTGATAACACGCTGATGTTTTGGTTGTTGCTAGGTAGTGCTTACCCAAATCAAGGCCACTTGAGCTTTATATTTCAGTTTCAGTATGTAAGATATGGGGAACAAAGAGCACGTTCGAAGTTCAGAGTCACCTGATAGATTCAGGTGATTTTACCCACGTCAGCTGCAAAGCTGCTGATAAACCCGAGTGCATCAGATCACCACAGGATGGTTGTGGGGCTGGGGCATTCGGTGTGTGAAGAGAGTCTTGGCAGAACTGTGTGTGTTGGGGAAGAGAATGTGGTGCAGGGATGTCGTTACAGTCTACAGAGAAAATAGTGCCAGATTCCTCTTGGTGCCCAGCAGGAGGGGCAGCTGCCTCCGTTTGCAGAGAGGAGAATTCCGACCAGGAATAGGGATGACACTCTTTGCAGTGAATGACAAAGCAGGGGAGAAGTTTGCCTAGGGAGCTTTGTGTATCCAGTGGCCTTGGAGAACTTCAGATCTCTGCTGGAAAAGGCTGTGTGCAATCTCTTTCAAAAATTTCTCTGTGATTCTAGAAAGTCAAAAATGCAAGTCAGTTCCAGTCGGTTTGCAAGAACAATAAAGTGACATCAGGGAAGATGAAAAGAAGCTACGTGAATTTAAACAAAAATCTTTGCATAACTTGTGGATGGGATCATGATTTCTTAAGCCTAGCCAATGATGCAATTCTTCCATTTCAGTCTGTGTCATCAGACCTTATTTTTCAGCTATGACAGCCATTAAAACAAAGTGTTGAAATAAACTGAACTTAGACCTTTGAATCTCAAAGTGTTGAACCAAGACTAATGGAACATGTTCAATCACATAATTGTTCTCACTTAAAATAGTATTAGTGAAAGAAAAAATGTTTTATATAAAGTTGATAAAAATTAATTATATTGTTAATTTCATCTTAATTTATTCTGGTTTTAATGTCTAACTTTTGTGTATGTTTTATTGTGTATGTAAGGGACATACATAGGGACACAAGGGACAAGTTGCTTGTGTGTACAACCTGTAAATAAATACACATATTTCGGGGGAGTATGCTTAAAAATTTCTTGCTAATAGGGATGTATGATCAAGAAAGTTTGGAGGTCCCACATGTAGAGGAGTATGGTAGCAAGTAGTGTGGCTGGTTAGTAATGCAGGTATTTAGAGAGTAATACAGGTATTTAGTTAGTGATACGGGCATTACCTGGGCATTTTAAAACTGATTTTCAGAAAGCAGTGTGTTTGTATATGATGGCTTGGGGTTTATTTCTATGCCCATCTAGCCAGTGCAAGCAGCAGATAACAACAAGTAATTTCTGTAGTGTGGGTAATATGCCGGTAGAGTTAAATTGCATGTTCTGAAGGCTTCTGAACAGGCCGTGTAGTTAAACACTGAATATCGCTTGGTTCTCCTGAATTAAATTCTAGCAATTGAATTAGCTGAGGAAGACTCAATATCCATTCCCAATACCCTAAACTAATCAAAGATTTCAAACCTGAGGTGTAGAGAACTTGAATATGCATTAACTTCTTCACAAGAAAACTTTAAAAAGCACACATTGGCAAGTTGTATGAAGTCATTTTGCCTTTACAGACTTTGTTGAACAATCATTTAAAATTTAGCAGATGTAGAGTTTGCAGTTTGGGAACTGTAAAATCCCATCTCCTCACTTCACAAATATCACTTCTGTAATCAACCCCCTGCTGTTTCTTTGATGTATTTATGTTTCAGTTCAGCAAAGCACTTACATTCACCCTTGAAATGTAACTTGGCTTTAGTCACTTGCTGTTCAGCAAAGTTCTGATGCATGTGCCTGGTATTAAAATATTATATTGGAATACAGGTGGGTGCCTGAGTGGCCGGCTAAATTTGGGTCTGAGTGACTTGAACTTTTGCTACAGTGAAGTTTAATATCAGGCATAATTGCAGCAATTTTTTCAAGGAGAATATGGTGCCTTTAAGATGCATACATGTTATATAATTCTGTGTTGGAGAATAAACAAAGTCCATTTCATCATGGATAGTGTGTAGTATTATACTGGCATGAAACCCCTTCTAAATTTTCTTCCATGTCATTGCTGAAAAGATGTATCAGTCTTTGGTGTATTCTTTAAATAGCCAAATATTCTCTAGATCTATAGCAATGAATACATTCTGAAGCTTAGAAACTGCTGTTTAAAAGGGCAGAAATTCTTTACTGTGGGGGTGGTGAGGCACAACCTGAGGCTGCCCAGAGAAGCTGTGGGTGCCTCATCCCTGGAAGTGTTCAAGGCTGGGTTAGATGGGGCTTGGAGCAACCTGGACTAGTGGAAGGTGTCCCTGCCATGCTGTGAAACCAAATGGTTTTTAAGGTCCCTCCCAACCCAAACCATTCTATGGTTCCCTTGTAGCAGACTGAAGAATTTGGCGCATTTGGAGATATTCACAGAGTATTTGAAGAGGGCACAAGCATTAAACAAAAAATTGGATCTTGCTGCTCATAAGGTACAGATGATAGTCTAACCTAGTCAAGAATATAAATTATGCATCTTAATATTTGTGTTATCAGTATCAGTAGTTTGTTTAGTAATGCAGTTAGTGAGATGTGGCAAAATTATTAGTAGTTCAGCTGTAAAATATTTTTACATGATTTGAGATTTAAAATGCAAGTTTACTGAGCATGGTAATTAGTTCCTATACGATCTTGAGCTGATATGTCATCTCAGTGATATGACTGTGGAATACGACGGAAAACAGACTGGACAGAGAAGTGAACCCAGGTGAAGTAGAGGTGATGTAGAAAGCTACTGGCATGGGTTGTATAAACTCGTCAAAGTCTTCCACAGTTCTCCAAATGCATTAGCACTAACGAGGCAAGTTAAATTCAAAGCAGAAGAATTGAGATGCCACGTTCCTCTAATCCAGGTGATTCACAATCCTGGTTTGCAAGAAAGACACTGGGAAGGATGTCTGAAGTTGTGGGTTTACCACTGTCTTCTCCTGAAGGCTTCAGTGTTTTGTCATACATTAACTTGCATTTTGAACCATTCCTAGAAAAGTTTGAGGCCATCAGTGAAACAGCCAGAAAAGAATGTTCTGTTGAGAAATCTTTAATGGAAAGGAATTCTGAATGGGATTAAATGGAGCTCTTGACTATAGAGAAACAGGAACCCCTATTTTGTCATCTGTAGATGATATTCAGAAGACACATTGTCAAAATTCAGACTATGAGAGGATCTCCTTTCATTGAACATTATGAAAAGAGAAAAAGGTAATTTTCTCTAATAAAACATCACCAACTAGAAGGTGCATAACCAAACAAGAAATCTCTTCTGCTTTGTCTAAAGCATACAGACTTCAAATGCTTTTGTTTATCCTCCTTAAGCAGCGAATTAATCTTGTTTTAAAGGGATAAAGCTTTTGTCTCTTGTCAGCTACACACTATTTAATCCCTTCAAGCCGATTTTTACTCTTAATTAATGATATGGGGAGTGCTAATGCATTGGAGAGATTCCTAAACATTTTTAACACACTCTGGTACTTAAGACTGCAGATGGATTATAACAATGCCTTTGTTTTACCAGCAAGAACATATCTGAAGTAGAGTTGGAAAGGTTGAAGAATAAGAGAATATTGTGTAAACTTTCTACTTAAAATATAAAGCTACTGAATTGTTTAGCTCTTTAACAATTAAAAATGTTAGGGCTTATGCAAAGGAGATGAAACTGAAGACAAGACAAGTTTCAGGGATGTGATGAAAGATTTGTATTTTTTTCTGAAGCAGAAAATCAAATTCTAACATTAGACATTGTGTTAAAAATTCTGTACTTCCATCTTTGGGCATAGATTTTAATCTGGTTTTGTCTCTTTTCTCAATGAAATCCTTACTTCTTAAATCCCCCAAACGTAGCGATATTGTGAAAACCCAGAAGTCTTTCCTAGAAAGCTTGGCTATAAATACCTAGCTAATATGGATACCTCAGAACTCCCACTGACCTGCAAAAATGCTCTTTCAGATTTCGGTACATATTCAGTAAATAGGAATACATGTGTACATATCCCTACACGTGCATTCCAATAGGTATTAATTCTCTAATTGCTGCAATACCGTAGTGTAAGAGCTCCTTCCTTGTTAACGTGAAATAGTTGGGTTTGCCTATTTAGAAAGAGTAAGGTTGCCGTGTAACTTCATCATTTCAGTTTTCAGAGTGTTTTGATGACTGACAGTGATAATACAAGGTAAGGTATTCCTTCAATAGCACAAGGCTTTTCTTCAGTCTTTGAGAACCAGGCAATGACACAATGGTTGCTCTCTTAATAACCTAACAAAGCGTGGAGAATTCTGGACTGCTGCTGGAGAGAATTCCAAATTCCTTGTCTTCGTTTTGGTGTAAGAGAATTAACTGAGCTGCCTAACCTTCCTCTTGGAAACTGCATTTTTCTCTAGCTCTTGGTAGGAGCAAGGTCACCAGAGATGAGGTGTGATATTGGTGAGCTAGTAAGAAGTGTCAAATGGCGGTGCTAAATAATTTTTAAATGATGCAAAAAATTGAGAATACTTAGAACAAATGATAGACTAAAGAACCTTGAAATTTTTTGCTTTCAAAAGGAAAGCCTGAATAACTATCGAATTACAATTATATGTACGCATAGTGGTGTGCAGTAATACTGAACTCCTTAATCTATCAAACAAATATGTCCCACATCCACACTTGGAATTTGAAGTCAGAAATAAAACATGACTTAACTATTGGACTATTTACTACTTGAAATCTTTTAATTAAAGCCACGTCTTTTTGTTGCCCTGTGTGCAGGACAAGGCCTGCTCAGTTTTGGTTCAGTATATTTATTGGATTGACCTCGTTCAGGAACTCCTGCCATCAACCTTACAAATGATCCAGGTGTAGAAATCAACGTGGCAGAAATTAATTCGTTATTGCAGGAAATCACGCGAGGTGAAATCTGCTGAAATCTTAAAGCTTACACCTGTTGCACCTGCTGCTGAATATGCAAATTGCCCAAAAGGTCTGAGCAGTCTACTGCAAATGCTTTGCTGGAAGCACCAGTTAGTGCATCTGAGCTAATGTCGCTTTGTAGGGAGTGCAAAGGAAAGGTGGTGTTGATACAGGAGATTCTGGATGAAAGGCTGAAGGTTCAGCTACTTGGCTGTATTTGGAGCCAATTTTCGGTTCTGACATCATGGCTCAGATGCCTGAAAGAAGATGCATAATTCAATACTCGACTAAAAGACCTGAAATCAGTTTTTCAGGTACTGCTGTCTTAGGAGTATAGAGTGAATTTGTAGTTTGTACCAAAAAAAATTGCTTCTGATAACACAGTAATCCATTTTTTTAGCTCCTTCACTTAGGTTCTTTAAAAAAATTCTGTTTCTGATAGAATCAGAGAAACATTGGTTGGGAGGGGCCTCTGGAGTTCAGTTAATCTGACTCCTTTCAAAAAGCAAAAACTTTTGTCACCACTTTGTCAGGTCAGCTACAGCTTTGTGTACCCAAATTTCAGAAATCTCCATGAACAGAGATTTCTTGCAGATTACCTCCATAGGCTTCAGGCCTCCTAGGGAATAATTTTTTCAAGCTGAATCTCCCAAGCAAAGATTTGTACCTGTTGCTGGCTACAGTTAAATTCTACCTTAATTTCCACTTCACCAAACTGAGCAAGTCCAGCTCTCCCAAACTCTTCTCATGCGTGCTCTGCAGATTCTGATCCTCAGGGAATTACCAGATACCTTGTGATTCAGGTAATCCTGTTATATAATTCTAATAATGATTCAAAAAACCTGCCTTCATTCTGAATAAGTTTGCTACTATCAAGGGATTTCTAGTGGGATGTTGCATTTTTAATGTATTTGTACGTGGGCTTGCCAAAATTTAAAGAAAAAGGCAAGAAATTGAGAAGTTTGCTGGGTATTTTTGAATATTGTGTGCTGAATGATCCATTTTGATAAAAATCATCTAATTCAGACATTCAGTGCTACTCAATTACAAAGTATTCTTTTTTGGAATGTGCTACATGCTATCACTGGCAGAAAAAAAAAAGAAAAGGAAAAAAAAAAAATCAATCATCTTTTGTGCAGGAGAATGTAAATGCCAGAACAGAAGTTCAACAATGCCAGGTTGATTTTGGCTAAACGAGCAGGCATCAGTTTCCAGAAGGTGGCTCTCTCCTCCCACAAATGCAGTGTCTGAGTTTCATGGCTTAAAAGGATGCTCTTCACCAGACTGTATGAACAGTGTTTCTTAAAGCATAAAGCTAATTTGAGTCTGTTCATGCTTATTTTTTTTTGCATTTATATGACACTGTATAATGAAATTGCTTTATTGGCTTAGTTTTTCATTGCAAATTTGAATAATCATACATTATTCCTTCATTATAAATATCTAATTTAAACAAAGTGTATTGATGAGGTTTAAATTACTTAGTGGTTTAATTTCTACTTCCCATAAATTTTAAGAAAATCTTAGGTTCAGAAGCTTTTTTATCTTCCCAGGGAAGAAAGCAGAAGGAAAAAAAAATGCAAGAAAAAAAAAGATCAAATGTAAAAAAAATCCCAGGCTGCAATCTGTGATTTATTGAAAGTTATATTTAGAAACTAGATTATTGATGGTCTTTTAAGAGGGTTCTCAGGCTATTTTTGTCACTAGATTTGTATGCTTTTCTTGATACTTTTTTCCCCTGCAATTGACATTGGCATTGTCACTGACAAAATAAGTTACACTGATGTTTTGAATGACTGGGAATGATGCCATTCCCTTTTTTATCTCATGCCTTAATTGTAAATAGGAAACTATGTTGAAGCATAAATTATTTTTTTGCTAGCTTTTTCTCATATGAAGGAAAAAAGCAGGAAGAATCCCATTTATAAAACTGGCAACACGGCTTTGATTTGCTTTACCAGTTGCAATTATTCCATTTGCTGTTGGTAAATATACTAAGAAAGGGAACAAAACCCACTTTCTCTTGACAATGTATAGTTATACAATTGTGCATTAAAAACTGTTCTATAAACCCAATTATGAACTGTGCTGGCATGCTGACAGCTTGATTGTCTATGTGTAGGTGAAATCTCTGCAGTTGGTTGTGGTTTGGTGTGATGTGAGAGGCAGGAGGCACAAGGTAAAAGTGTTTCCCGCACAAAGGAAGGCTGTGATTATTGCATTAGGGAGCTGCACCTCATCACGGTCACTTAGATCAGCACACAGGTCTAGTTTTGTCACTAGATTGGAAGGATTTGTGTACCACGAGCAGGGGATTAAACCAAAGCTGGATGCACACTGCAAATGTGCATCACTCTGAGCGCTTGGGCTGAAGGTGAACTTGGAATTTATTATTAAATGCTCCAAACCGAAGCTGAGAAGGAGTTGTGGGTCCGATCTGCCTTGGCTCCTGTGAGGGGTTTGTTTCTGAGACACCTTTTGCACCCCTGGCTTTGCACAGCAGTGCAGCCTCTCTCCTTAGGTGTCCTTGCCATGTGAGCGACCCCAGCTGCTGCTCGGTGAGCTTCTTCTGCCCGCTCCGTCAGGGCCTTCCCTGGGAGGGGGAGTCTCCAAGTGTGATGGGCGCTGACAAAACCACTCGTACCACTCCGTTTGGGCATGTCTTTGTTCTCTGATGTCCATCGTTGTTGTCACTGTCAGCAGTTCTGGCGAGCCCTCAGTAGATTGATTAGGCTGAAATTTTCCGTACAAATCTCTTTGGAGTTTCTTGTGATGGTTATGGTTGTGTGTTTTGTTTGAATCCTGGATGTGTGTTCCTGGCCGTGTGCTTTCAGGGGCAGACACCGGGCACAGCAGAGGGACCTCGGGGTCAGCTGGCATTTCTGGTTACCTGTTTCCATCTCACCTCTGGCCGTTCTGGCCCCACTCAGGTTCTGGGGAATGCACACTGGTTTAGGTGGGAGAGCAGATGCCTTGGTAGAGCCTGTGTTCCCAGGCTTTGGGATGTGGAGCAGGGGATTGGTAGTAACCAGTCCCCGTTTCCTTGCCAGGACTTTGCCCTGACAGAACATTTTGAAATGCAGCATGAGGGGTTTGGATCAGTTCACAGTGTCGTGGCATGGAACCGAACTAGAATAAATTCAGTCATGGTTTAAATGCAAGCCCATACTGGAACTGAGTGGAAGCATTTGTTTGATTTGATTTCTTTGTTGTAAATCTGCATAATTTCCTACATTTCAGTGTGTCTTTGCTCCCCAACCCCGTACTTGGTGAGCAAGATTAAAAACTGTAATGATGATTAGGCTATAAATGGGTCATAAGGCAAATTAAATGCCAGAACCTGATGTTCAGACAACTGTATTTCTTTAAAGGTCTTTTCAAAACCTTTTTCGCATTTGCATTAACTGAGATAACTTTCATCTTATGCAGTATCTCTTCCAATAATTTACATTAATTTAATTTGAGAGATTAATTTGGGAAGCACTAGAAAGAATTTGGAAAGCACTCCATGTCTTAATGTGTATTTTGTCATCTGTACAATGTACAAATACAAGAAACCCAGTGTTTATTCAGCAGTGTGTCTTGACAGGTGTTATTCAGGTGCTGTTGTGAAAAGAAATAAAAAGACAATTTCTTGTCTTCTTAAAACAAGTAGAAATTTGTTTCGAGAATAAAATTCTTTAAACATGTATTTAGTTAGGAAATGTCTCAGGATCAGAGAATACCTGTTTTTAGATCACAGTACTGGTTAGTGTTAGTACTGAGGTGTCAGTGTTGCCTGCGTACCTTTGCCATATTAATACTTATATCTTGTGTATATATTTATGTATTTTATATAGAAGGAAGGATTATTCTTTGCATTGAATTCTGATATTTGATTGCTGGTTAAAATGTGTGACTTTGTTGGTGTCATAAAAGTACACTTTAAAAAAATCCATCAAAATATTTGAATTGTTCGTGTTGCTTAATCACACAATGCAGTTGAATAGCCAGTGTAGATTCATGTTGCTCCAACAGAATGATGGGAGTTGTGCTCTTTGATCAATTGACCCGGTTTTGAAATTATTTTCAGAAATAATAGTTCATGTTTTGAAAAATTTCATACAAGCTTGTCCAGTGAACCCTGGCAATGAGCAAGGTCAGTAAATTGTAAACTTGACAATGGTTTGAGTAAAGCAGAATGTGATATAGAGATTCATTTTGATTAAGACTTCCTGCAGTGCTGTGTGGTGATTCACTTGAAAAGACAATAATATTTTTATCCGGAATAATTTCTTTTCCAGGACAGACATGTGCTGACAGCAGTAACAGCAGACAAGATGCTGGAAAAACTGAGAAAGTGCAATGAATTTCTGGAAATAATTCTCAAGGGGCTTAATGAATACTTGGAGAAAAAACATCTGGTTTTCCCCAGATTCTTTTTTTTATCTAATTAGGAACTTCTTGAGGTTTTTTTCAAAGGCCAAAGACCCTACTAGGTATGGAAGTATTTAATAGGGATCTTGTTAAGTAAAATAACCTTTGGTGTAAAGAGAAGGGGGTTGGGGTCCCCATACACGGACTTGACAGTGTGCAGTGAATGCAGTGCAAAGTCACGCCAAAACAAGACCAAAATGAAAACCAAAATGCTAGTTCAGTCACAGAGAAACATCCCTGCAGTGCAAAGAACTGGACAAGAGATCTTGTGAGGAACAAACTCTAAACGTGTTGGTTTTGTTTAGTTTTTTTTTTTAATCACGGAAAACTACTGTGTTAAGGTTGTACTTGACTGATTTACTCAAATTCCTTAATGTTTGCTATTGCTGGGAAGGTATAAAAAATAACTTTTTGTGTGCTGTAGGTGGATTAGCAGGTGAAGAGAGAATTCTTGTTTACCCTTATTAGTTTATATGTTAGAGAGACTATAAGTTCTACATCTTTAAACTGATCTTCAGTAAATACAGTGGGAAGCATCTTGCAGGGGATAGTACACAAGAATTATTGTTGAGAATAAACTTTTTTTAAATCTAACTTTAAATGGTCTTTTAAGTAAATTGTTCAGACATTTTTCTTAATTATATATTCTTAGGTAGTATCAGAAAGAATAAAATGGAAATGGTAAAAGGACATGGATATTTCCTGTGTTGCAGGAATGAAGTTGTGTATGCTGTTTTGTTTGCAGATTTGTGCCATTGATGTTTTACATTCGGGTTTGTAAAAGTAAGAAAAAAGCATCCCAAACCCCTACTGAGCTACTGATGAATGAAGGATATTGTACCAGTATTATAGTGAGAAGGAACTATTTAATACAAAGAAATAAAAGTAATATAGTGAAAAATAAGAAATAGAAGAAAACATAATCACGCCTTAGACCAGACATTCAACTTCTTAACTTTTAAAGTTTTTTGCAGGCACTAGAGGATTTTCTGGGACAGGATAATAGGCAGACTGAGGATGTTGTCACCTTGGTGTGAGGAAAGCTGTCTAAGCAGAATCGAATGACTCTAGGAGCACTTGTTGAGCTCGATGTT
This sequence comes from Cnemophilus loriae, assembly GCA_013397755.1. Classification (NCBI taxonomy): domain Eukaryota; kingdom Metazoa; phylum Chordata; class Aves; order Passeriformes; family Corvidae; genus Cnemophilus; species Cnemophilus loriae. The sequence continues at coordinate 472,897 of VZTF01006958.1, read as the reverse complement.
CATGCTGGCGATGTTCTTGCATCTCTAGTAAGCGAAAAAGGCAAAGATGAGAGTGACTTTGAATGGTTAAGTCAGCTTAGGAGCTACTGGGAGGCGAGTGATACCTCTCAATCCTATTAGAAAGTAATTTCTGTTCACAGTTTTTCAATTTCTGCTTGCTTGCTCACACAGGGAATGGTTACACTACAGTGAGAAATTCTGCTGATAAGAGAATACCTGGAACAATCATTTTATGGGTTGCTAACTAGAATGGCCAGTAGCCAGACGTAAACAGTTTCTAATTAAAATTACTTGCTTCATCTGTGCTGAGTCTTAGTGCATTTGCTGAATTTGCAGGAAATGTTAGAGATAGAACTTGTTCCCTCAAAGGCTGTATTTTGGTTTTGTGATTCTGCAGGATAAAGAATGCTATAGGGATGACAATTTTCAGTTAGAGATTTCAATTGACTTATAACACACAAATAAAATAATATTGACGATACTTACTGGAAAAATATGAATGCTTTTACTGGGTAGTGGTAGATTGCAATGTTTTACATTCATCAGAACAAGATTTCTCATAATACAAAAGACATTTTATGTGAAATATATTACAAAAAAAGCAGGGGTCATACACTGACCGTAATTACAACTATTAGTCACGATCGCTTCTGTTTTCTTTTATAAAGTCCATTAACTTTCTCAATAGCTAGACAAGACAGTTCTACTCTGCAATACTGTTAGTAGGATTTTATTTTAGGTAATGGTTAGTTTAAAAACCAGTGTTTTTGTTTGATACTTTATTTTCTACTATTTTTTTTCTTTGTTTGGGTTGCATTGAAATGTGTGTCTCACCAGCCATGCAGTTGTTTCTAACAGCATTGGGCCAACAAAAACTGTGGTTTCGTTGGTTGTTTTTTTTTTAATGGGTCATAACCATGGAGTTTTATGACATGTAAATACATATTAAAAAAAAAAAGTAAAAACAAATTTGACTAAAGGGATCAGTCTATCAGTGTAATTTAACACCAAAAGAGAGGTAAGATTACTCGTGGGATACTTATGCAAAAAAACAATACTAAAGATCAATTCATGTAAGATACCTGATAAGGACTAGAGGCTGATTTTCAGCTGTGAATTTTTCTAAGAAGTCATGGGAGCAAGATTCTCTTCAGATAGCAACAAAGTTAACATCCTCTCAGAGCATTGCACAAAATTGGGGCATTCTTGAGATGTCCTTGGAGGTTTCTGGTAGTCACAGCAAGGCCACAGGATATTTTTTGGTATGCATTGATGAAGTGTGCTTATTTTTGATGCTGTTTCTAATTTGGAACATTTGGAGCTGACAATTGAGCAGTAAATCTGCTCTGGGCACTAAGGTCAACGTGGCCCTTGAAAGCTGAGTCATGGCAGGCTTTTTCTTTGGCATGCCTTTATTTGAGAGAGTAACTGCATGCTTGGGGGACTTCTCAATTTGAGAACAACTACTAACACTGCAAGTACCAGGTGTTAGAAAATTATTTTAAAAGGTGGACTTTAAAGGAGAGCTGCAACTTACACCAGTAAGAGAAGGGATTCATTAATTGAGGCTAATACTTATCAAATTCTGCTTCAGCTGGTCCTAGGGACATTTCAGTTTATGTTTGTGCTTGTTTTTGGAATGAAGAAGAACATATTTTCAGTACATGTTACATCCCATATTCTCCTCAGAAAAATATCTGTATAAAAGAGTGAAATCTTCAAAACTGGAAAATAGATCCTTAGATGTGAAAAGCTGTTAATTTTTTTCTTTTATTTTGTGTACATAGTTGGCTGGATGTGTGTGTTAAGTGTTACTTAATACATTTTATTGTTTGTGCATTTCTGCTGGCACAAATCCATAATGGATTCTATATCGTGATCAAATGGGACACAGTTTGGAAGTATAAACCTTCTTTGCTTTTAATCACTATGTGTTATTCCAGTAAAAAAATGTAGAAACTGTGTAAATTATTATCAGCACAGAAGCAAGTGATTAAGTAAAAACCAGTTGTGTTCAGATGAGAAGTTATAAAATGGAATATTGCATGAGCTACTGAGTTGCTAAGGTTTCCCTTCATCTTCATATTCTTTTTTTTTTTTTTTGAAAAAGACCCTGGAGTGAAGGGTGTATCTTTCAGATGTTTAATTTATTTTTTGTCTTTATTTACAGTCACACAAACATTGCACCCAAAAAGCTAAAGTTGAAAGTTAAGGAGTTCTAAGGATGGTCTAAGAAAGAAACAAGCAGACCTGAGGGATGTTCAAGATAAATTTGCTGTACTCCAGCAGACACTGGAATCCAAGAAACAAGAGAAAGCTGACTGGGAAAATCAGGTGTACGATGCAAAAAGATGAACTATTGTTCTGCTGATAGCCAGAGAAGTTATTTAACATTTGTTTCTTTGTCAAATGGTACTTCCCTTTTAACTGCCAATATGCAGAGCAAGCTGCACTTTCAGATAACAATCTTTCTACTTTGGTGTAATGGTCTTAAAGTTAAAAGTGCTTAAAGGATTGGAAATAAATGCTTTAAAGTCATAGAAGATGTAGATGTTATTAATTTACCAGCTGATACCCCTCTCCTACATCCTTACTCATATCTGCTTTCCCATGAGGAGATAAATTTTCAATGATTTTACCAAGAGTTCAGATTCATTTCTTAGCTTGCAAGTCAGTACATGAAAAGTTTTAAAGTTTATTTCTGCCTTCTGTGCTAATGCAGTTTTGAGACAGTTTTGGGTAAATCCTGTTGCTGATTATATGGGCAAAACCAGGCACCATTTAGAAGATGATTTGGGGTATTTTTTTAAGAGCTGTGGTATAACATCTTGAGCTTCTTTTAGGAGAATAGAAGAGGAATTTGAAATGGAGTCTCAAGTCTTGTCTGTAGTTAGAGTCAGGTCTTCGTGTGTTTCTCGTGTACTCTGGTATGGTTTGGAAGTAGAGGGGAGGGCTAAACTACACAAGCAGTTTGTTGCTGTGGTGTAACCCGGCTGCTGTGGTTACCAGAAGAGAGAGGATGGTAACTGCAGCAAGAGCTGGCATCATGTTCCTCCTCTCCCATGTCTGAGATGTGTCTGTACTAGATAGTGAAGCATTCAAAAACAGAGGGGTTGAGTTCCTGTTAAAGCCTGTTTTTCGTTAGGTTATAAACATGCCTGGAAGGGTGGCTTAGTTAGAAACTCACAACATAAATACCGACTCGTAAGGAGCTTTTTTTGCAGAAAAGAACGTACCTACTTTTATGAGACAGAGACCTCTTTAAAGGGTTTTTGTCTCTCTTGTAGATAATTTCCTTGACTGTTAATATTTCCTGTATCTCACACAGAGCTATTTCAAACTGCATGTTTTATACTGGTCGTCTTCCTTTATTTGGATGAAAATGTAACTAAATAGGCTTTGGTGTGCTGGTCCTGATAGTTTTTTTTTTTTATTCTTTAAAAATTTCCATTAGAATAAGGTGTTTTCTTTGCATTTATTGAAATTACTTAAGAAAATATCTGCATAAGAAAATAATCTGTGAATGTTTTAAATATTTGTAAAATGTCTTTAAAATGATCTTGTAATATAATCAGCAATTTTTTTCTGTTCTGATATTGACTTACGCAGCAAAAAATTGCAATGAGCAGAACAATTGAATGGTGGCCTTGGGGGTGAGAAAATTCACTTGCATGAGACTGCTTTGGAGCTGGGAATGCAGTACATCAGCTTGACTGGAATACACTTATTCCACCAGGAAATGTAGCTTACCTAGCAGCCTTTACATGCAGCTAGAGGCAAGTGATATGTATAGTGATTTTGTCTCTCTGTTTTTTTTAATAATCTAAATTTCATTAATTTTTCTTCTAATAGAAATATACCTTTAAATTATGTTTTAGTAAAATTAATAAGTGGAACTGAAACGGTGTTGTTGTAGGCTTTTGAGTTTTGTTTATAAGACTCTTGGGGAATATTCTTTTTTTCTTCTAGTGTAGGGTACTTTTTGCTGTGCAAAACATGAACCCCTTTGGATGACTTTCTTCTCTAAAGCAACAGTAGTTCCAGAACAGCAGCTGCTCAGTCACTGCAGGTGTTGTGTTATTGCTCCATCCCTGGAAGTGTCCAAGGCCAGGCTGGATGGGGCCCTGAGCAACCTGGTCTAGTGAAAGGTGTCCCTGCCCAGGGCTGGAACTGGATGATTTTTAAGGTCCCTTCCAATCCAGGTTGATTCTATGATTTGTGCCTGTAACTCTTAGTGAAATAAACAGAAATTCAGAATACAGAAAAACTTTGACAGGGCAGGTGATTTTTATCTGTAAGAACCTTTGGGTGTCAGGATTACCCTGACTCTGAATGTTTTTGAACACCAAAACCTGCCACTGAATTCAGCTGAAGAACTTAATGTCCATTTATTTTGAAAATCAGGTAAAAAATTGCTAAAAATTAAGAGGGAAAAAAAAAATCATTGTCTGTCATTTGAACATAGAATTTGGATATTATCCCTATTTGCCCTTTTCCTTCACTGCACTTACTTTGGCACTAGAAATATTATAGGTATAGGGCATTGATTGTACTTCTGGAAGCAAAACTACTTGTTCGAATTAGAGAATGTATGCTGGGATTCTGACTGTAAATGTAATTTTTTCAAGTAATTACTGTATTAATAATTCAACCACTCAGGCTAAACACTTGACAAGTGTTAATGAATTCAACACTTGTATAGTTCATCCTCCATTTCACTTTTACACAGCTTTGATCAAAATTCTTTTTGAACTAATGGAAAGATGATTAGCATTTTAAAACTAAATAATGATAGCTTTTAATTTTGAAAGGTGAGATAGAATCTACCTCAAATTGATGGTACATATTATGCCTCTAGTTACGAGTTTATGGCTAGATATTAGGACCACAGGAACCATACAAAATGCAAATCAAGCTTTTTGTAACAACAATTTTTTTAAAAAGCAGAATTAGTGATAATTTGCAAACATACACAGTGTCTGCTTATGCAATCTCATCAATGAAAAAGAATTTTATAGATGATGAAAGCTGTGTGTGTTTGGCTGGTATTAGAGAACTATTCTTTAATTATTCAAATAGTAAGTCTGAAGTGGGATATGCTGAAAATAATACATGACTGAAATTTTGAAGCAGGGAAAGAAATAATGCAGGTTATAGCTGAGTTTTCCCCAAATGTTAAATTCCTGTTTTAAAATAAGAATGAGTTTTCCAATCCTCTGTTTGCTTCTCCAGCCCTATGGTGTTACCAAATTTCCCCTTATCTGTGTTTATCAAATTACTCAAAATCTTTGTAACTTTACAAAGCTCACTCTCTAACTTTCTTAATATCATGCTGTGCTGGTGGATTACAAATGTATTTCCTGAACCTCTCCATGCATTTTACCTGTGAAAGCTTTCTTCTCTTGTGGCTAGGCTGGACAGGAGATGTTTTCAGATGTTTTCCTAAACCATTCTCAAAGGGGGAAGAAAGGCATCCTCTTTCAGCTGGTGATTGGTCACTCCCAAGTACAATTTCTGATCCATAACAGAGAAGGAACCTCTGTGTAATCTCAGGCTACTGCCATTCATGGTCCATTTCTCCACCAAAACTTCCTCTCCTAAATTTGTGCTTTCTTCCACAGTATCCATTTTCATTAATGGAAAAACCCCTTTGCTTTCAAGTTTTTTTTTACTCACTTTATGCATATAACTGTAGTAAAGCTGTGAAAAATTTCAAAACTTCAGAGTGACATTATTATTTTGAATTAAATGTAAAATTAAATGGGATTAAACTTTATAGGAAGTAAGAACTCTTATTTTAAGTACATTCTTTCAAAGAGGAAAATTGTTTTTTTGGAAACAAAGAACTTTAAGATTTATCTGTCTCCTCTTAAATTTGTCAAGGATTTTGCTGAGTATGTGCCTGCTATGATTTCATACTGATGTGCTTTTGCTGTTATGACAAAAGGGAATAAATTGCCTTAAGAAGCACTTTGAGGTAAACATTTGAAGAGCTTATATTTCAATTTTGAAAGTTTGTATTTTTCCCTTCAGTAATGCAAGAAGATGGCCTCTGATGATGGCTCCTTAGGGAGCTATCAAACAAACAAATGAATAAAGAACATGGAAAAAGATGATAGTTTGCATATAATCAAACTCAGTGACCCTCAATTTATTACAACACTGGGAAAGTGCATTCAGTTGGGCAATCCTGGAAGGCTGATGACTAATGAAAGTGTAAATTACAGAAGGACCTGGAGGGGGCACAATTAGCTAAAAAATGAAAGTAGTGAGTATCCAATGTTCTCACAGTTAAGGAAAATAGATTTGTTTCCCCCCTCCTTGTTTTGAATCAAGTGAGTACTATAGTAATTGAAGCCCTCACTCCAGGTTATACTTAATACTATACTAAGATACTTCTTAGCACAATATAATAGTTTAATTTATATATTTAATTGCTTTATGAGAATTCCCATTTCTTTTTTTCATATTAGAATGATAGTATTTCTAAAAAGTAATGTTGTTTTCATTTGTCTTTTCAAGAGTATAAATACCAGATTGCTAGGCCAGAATCATTAAAGATTCTCATGTTCACTGTAGCATCTTGAGTGCTAGTAGTCTTGTTTCCTCCCAAGATAAATAAATTAACAAAATACAGATACAACTCCAGCTATTTTTCAAAGGCTGCTAACTGGACTACAAGTAAAGGGATGTATTGTTTATTTTCCATTATTTCTTTCTTGATTTTGACCATCTCATGCTTATGGTGAAAATCAAATTTAGTTAAGACTTACTTACCCAAAATTATTTCTGTGGCAGTTAGTTTGTTGTTATTTCCCTTTCTAAAAATGGTAGTCCTTAAACTACTGGTCTCAGCCATTGGTAGCAGTAATAGTGATAGCATTTTAGTTGCTTTTTTGTAAATCTATTTTAGATAAAAAATTACAAGTACATTCCTTTGATTCATTTTTCAATCAGCAGAATACTCTCCTTATCTCTACTACTGCTCAATTAGCATTTTTATTGTTTGCACATTGTAAACACACATTATCCATACATATTATAAAGAACAGTCAATCAGCAATATAAATGCCAACAAAGTCCTACTAATTCTTATGTTAGTTTGAACTGCTACTGGATAATATTGGAGAAGAACTTGATCCTGTCCTGGAGCCACTTTTATCAAACAGACATTTGAGCAGTCAGGAGTATCTGCATTTGCCTTGGAGACTCCACTGTTGAGTCTCTTCCTGAATTCTGCTTTTATATTACAACTAAGCTGGGAAAGCCACATTATCTTGCTGGAGCATCTGTTAAGGTGAGAATTTTGAAACTAAATGTGCAAGTCTGTTTTAATTTTAAAATGATTCCTTGGCTAAAACCTGGGAAGAATTCCTGGCATTTGTTTATTCCTCGTTCCCTGCCAACATTTTTTTTTAACACTGCTAGGTGACTGGTATCACCTTACAAGTGTTGACATTCCTCATGTCTAATACTTCACCTTGCAGTTCTGTCATTCCTTTATCCAAACAGGAATTTGTTTAATTAATTTTATCACCTTTCCCGGTCTGGGTCTCCTGATGCTATTTAGTCACCTTTTTTTATGAAGGTATTTACAAGACTTAATACAGTAGTCACCTCACATGCAAAAGCTACATTAGGCTTTTTTAGCTGTCGTGTAGTTAGGGACAGGGAAAGGTCTGGCCAGTCGAAGTTTAGCAGAACTGTTAAACATATTGCTAGTAATCATTTAAGTCAGAGCTTAATATTGTAGGATCATATTCAAATGTACCTTTGAGGTAACCTTTACCACCAAGGCAGTCTGTGCTCTATAAATCTAACTCTTTGACTTTAAATCTTACTATTTTACATCTCAAAAAACCCTGTGTGCCTAAATTAAAGTAAGCAATAAATAAAATTACCTCACTTTGATTCCGAACCTTTCTGTCAGCAGAAATATGAAGATACAGAACCTGAATCCCAGCTGCCAGCATGGAGTACCCCAATCATTGCCAGGGAATGTTTGGTGTAAGCCCCTTTTGATGAGTTTACCCAGTGAAGGCAGAGGTAGGCAGCCCCACAGAAAATCCTCTGTGAATTAATAATTCACATAGCACTGTTTGGCTAGTGCTATTGTCACTAGTCAGACTTTTTACAACAGGCTCTGTGCTGAGATTTTGTAAATTATTCCTTTCTCATGCAAACCATGTTACTTCTGTAACTTGAAAAAAGTTAACATTTTGTCCCATAGGCATCTTTGTGTCAGTATTTTGTTCATAAATTGTATGTATGTCCATTTAACTGATGAGGAACCATATCTTTGAAAGGACTTAATGCTAATAATAACCCAGTAGTTATTACAATAAAAATATAAAAAATTGTCTATTTCTTGTTAACTGAATGGAAGAAAACAGAAATAGATTGAAACACAAGACTGAAAAGGAGACACAGATCAAACAACATAACTTGATGTTCTGTCAAAAGCTTTCCACTTTTTAATTATAATAGACCACAATTAGGTTTCAGAATGATCACCGTGCCCAAAATCCAGGAATGATCCTCTGAGTAGCTCTCTGCCAAGGAATTGGTGGCCTAGCAAGTTGGGAAAAAGCTATAGAGCTTTTCCATATCTTTGTTTCTACCTTGAAAAAAGAATTTGAAGTCGTTTGTGCAAATTCTTACACTGCATTTCAAAGCACCTGAATGGGCTTCACCTTATTTTGGCTGAGGTGTTCAAGGTATTGAGACAAATTGTTATCCTTCTATCTTACTCTCTATACCCATGACCACGTTCATGGTAACACTGTCCATGCTTGCCAGTTCACTTTTCTTACTGTTAAATGATGAGAATCTATCACCACCATTCAGTCCAATGACCCAGGACTTCTTAGACGCTTTAAAAATAAAGATTAATTGTGTGTTTTATTCATTATAAATACCAAGGCTTTAGAAATCCTTTCTAATTAAAGAAATAGGCTGCAGTGTACAGGAAGAATGGACTTCTGGTTGGAAATGCTCATAAAAGTGTACAATGAGAGACATTAAAGGAACCTAAGCCATTCTAGTTCCTTCACTTGACCAGATTGCAGGAAAGGGGCAAATAGTGAAAATAAAGCTTTCTTTGGGCATTTCCAAAAAAAAAAAAATAGAGCAAGTTGAGGGCTTTAGTTCTTCTTTGGGAAATGATCACTTGGAAAATGAACAGAGAAATGATGCAATTGGAAAAAGAAACTGAGTGAGGGGACTACTGCATTATGCATACTGAGATTATAGCTTTTTTTAGTCTATAGCTACAGTAAGTGAAAGGTGCTGACTTTCAGCAGTAAAGAGCCAAGCTGTGTGAGATAATTATGTGTGCATTCACACAGCCAAACTGGAGCAAATAGAAAGTCCTTCATGTAAGTGGTGTTCCGTAAAATGAGAATCTATAGACTCACTGACACTCACTATTGTCTGTTAACTGCTAAAGAATCTCAGAAACACCAAAGCTGAGAGCAGTTACTGACCCTTGCATGGCAGATCAAAAGGAATGGCATTACCTCACTGTCCTGATGCAGAGAGTTGCTGTACATTTTACTTGTTGGGTGAAAGCATTTTTCATCACCCATGCAGCTCTAATACTCCCACTTTCATGTGAATACTCACAAATACTCTGTTGCCAGGCTAATACCTAATTAACAACCCACACACCAACTGCTGCTCCCACTCTGGAAGCTGCAGTAACAACAGAACAGCTGGCTTGGTCATAGGCCATTTACAAACCAAGCTCTCTGGTGCTTTGCTTGACTTTAATTTTCTCATTCTTTTTCTGCCATCATTTTCTGCATTCAGCTGCAGCCTAACTCATCCTTACCTTGTAATACTGTAATGTGATTGTCGTTGATTACATGTTATCATTGTAACAATAAAGACTGACACTAGAATAGAGTTCTAACAGAAAGAGGGAGCTAAAATGGATGCTCACATTTCCCCCCCATCATTTCTTCTTCACTTTCTAGAGAAGAACTTGAACTTAAGAGTTACTCTAAGTCTTTAAAAGATAATAATCCTGTACTATATGAGAAGCTTCTTAGAGTAACATATATTTAAAGGTTTTTTTTTAAAAAAAAAAGCTTTAAGCATGTCAACCTCATTTTCGTAACCTAAGAAAAAATACTTCACGCATTGATGTGTCAAGTTAAGGGATAATTTACTCTCAACACAGGAAATTCATAAATGCTTTGAAGAATGTTGAAATACATGTTTTTAGGATCCCCAGCATGAGGATTTTCCTGCAGAGTGGAAAGACAAGTTGGGGGGAGTTCCAAAAGCTGCTGTTCATTTGCTGCCTGGGACCTGACAAAGCATATAGAAAACTTACACCTTACTGAGAAAGGTCTGTCTGGATGTTAAAAACCAAAAGTATTTGCAAGCATGCATTTTTATTCTACAACAGTCTCTCATAAAGGAAAATAGGACTTGATAAAATTTTAAAAGAACGCCAGTGAGTTTGAAATTGCAATGAAAAAAACTTAGAGACAGAATAGTAGGCCTTTTGCTTTTGTTGTTTGTCACACACCAAAATCTCCAGAGCTTTTCCTTGAGACTCTTACACACCTTGTGTCTACCCTTATTACCCTTATTCAGTACACCCGCTATTTTTGCTGGATGTCATTATCTGTGTCAATTTTATCTGACCTAGAAATACAACTTAGTGGTAAGCAGGAGTGTGGATAATGCTTGAAGCAATTGTTGCAGACACACAGGTCCATTTCGTTCACTGGAAAGTGTTTTGAAGCAGAACTGGTCTGATTTGAGTCTGCCTAGGTATAAGGTCTTAACACAGATCACAGAAAGTACTCACAGATGTGAATCTTTATTCCAAAAAAAAGTCAGCTTGCTAAAAACCAGAATAAAAGTATTTGCTTAGACATTTTTCATACAGTGGCAGGGTAGTGGGACTACTCTTAGTTCCCCACTCAGCCATACCAAGAAAGCACACTGTGAAAGACAGGCCAGAACTGTCTGTTCTGTACTCACTCCCCTGATCCAGAGAGGCTGAGAGCAATTCTCTGCATACACTTCCTCACACACCCGCTCAGCTTTAGATTCACACTCAGCTAGAGAGGAACGTTTGCACCGAATTAAGAGACGCTTTTAGAGTCAGACTTCACAGCTCACTTGTCCTGGGCTCGTTTTGCCTGGCAGTGGAGCCTCCTGGCTGCTGGGCTGATGGCTCATCCCCGAGAGGCAGCGGTGCCGGGAGCTGGGGTCTGGAGCCGAAGTAATCCACGAGCCGCTGCCTCGTTGCCGCGACTTCTTCTTGAAAAGAGTTTATTGTGCGCCTGCCAACTTTGCACTTGAATCAAAGCAAGAGATTGAGCCTTTCAACTGAGCAGTTTAACTGTGTAGGTCAGCCACATTCCAACCCCCGTCCTCAGGCTGCATTCGGGTATCAGTGCTTCACGATAGCAATCGTGGTCAGCCCAGTACACAGCCTCTCCCAGCTATGGGGGACTGTGTCCTTGGGGACTGTGTCCCCACTTGAAGCTGCTGCTGCTTCAGATTTTTTATATACTTAGAAATAAAGTCATATTATGGCCAAGACCTCTTTTGTACCTTGAAACATTGCTCTAAATCATTCACAGTTCAAGTTAGGTAACATCACCTTCTCACTCTTAGTCCACCTTCTAAGATATCACTGTGCCACATGATGCTATTTTTTTTGTAGTTTAATCTGTTACACAGTGACCTTAAATACTCAACCTTGACACTCACCAGGTATATATTTAATACTGAACATTTCTAGCAAGGCAAAGATCTTACTTGTGCAAACCCACCAAGAAGTAATATGTAGAACCTTTTACTGTGCCTCATCAGGGAAGTTGGTTCACTTGATTCTTATTAGCCATAGGATTAGGGCTCATACACGAAATATCAGCTGATCTTGATCAGCTGAGCAGCTCAGTTGTGTGCTTTTTTGCATGTCAACACTATGGCATGAAACCCCAGAAGTGGGGAGGAGTAAAATATTTGAAATGGGCTTTGAAGTTAAATTAGGCAGATTTATACATAAAACTGGACATGTGAAGCAATGATCTGGTCAAATTTTGTCTTTTCACATACATTGTTCATCCCTCTTGAAAATGATAGAGCTGCTCATTGTTGAGTTTTCTGCATTGATTATTGCACCCTATATATTTTTCTGCTGCAATGAGTTGTTGGAAAAACACTTCTAAAGGAAACAGGTTTGCATTCAAAAGCCAGACAATAAACTACACTGGGAAGTGCTTAGGTGCAGATTTCTTAGCCGATAATGCACTTAAATTCTACTTCAGAATAAGTCATGTTCTAGCCTTAGACAGTCATTCCTGACTGATGCTTAGAACTCCTAGCAAGAGAAGTTCTCATTTACATTCTAGCTTTGAATTTCAGATTATGTGGTTTACACTTACAATGAAGGTCCTCAGCCGTGTCATCTCCAGCATGTAGTACTCCTCCATTGTCAGCTCATCGAAGTGCTTGGGAAGGGACAGAAAGTCACAGGTGTGACGTTTGGTGTGTTCCTCCCTGCAATATAAACCCAGAACAAGAACAGATGTTAAACCTATGAAAGTTACATTTCAGGAGATGAAGAGATCTGAACAGGCAGGTCTCTTCAGTACTTGTGCTGTCTATCAGCACAAAAGGTATCATACAGAAAACATGAAATAGATTTTAGTGGATCTCAGATAAAAGCTAGTTGAACTGTTTCAAAGTTAAGATAAACTTCCAGTTTTGTGAACTGTCGTGGTGGAAACCGACAGCAACATTAACTCGTTGTAAAATTACCAAAGAAGTTTGGAGAGATACTTTAAGAGCATTGTTACATCTGTGCTTACCACGGGTCATCATTTGGTTCCCATCCCTCCAGTTCTAACAAGCAAAAGAAACATTTGGCCACATGTGGTTCATTTGCACTCGGACAGTGGATGAAGCCAGCCTTTGCCATCTGCAGGGGACAGTTTAGAAGTTTAGAGCCTTATCCCACACACTACTCGTGTTTCCTGCCACTTTAGAATCATGTCTAGTCAGGACACCAAAAATTAAGTTTGTGTCACTTATCAAACAACTTCTCAGGTAACTCTTGCAATTTGACTAATCTGAGATTCAGGCTGGCAGTATCATGCATGTGCCAATGCAGAAGTCAGGTGGATTTTTTATTTAAATAATTTCCATTTCTGAATTTGAAGTAGTGATCATTCCACTCCTGCATCCTGCTAGATGCATACTTGTTAAGTCTAATATAGGCTGCTTTGTCATGAATAGAAATTTGCAATTACATAGATTACATAACACAAGAAATTAATTTTTAAGTGAGAGGAACAAAAAAATAAGGGGAACAAGAACAGTAACTATTAAAATCAATAGGCAGACTAGTGCACTGAACACAGGAAAACCAGTTAATCCCACTGCAGTATTTCCGAGCGGGGAACAGAGGAAAGCTGGAGTATTTAACTTTTCATCTTTAGGCTTAGTGGACTCCTCTTGAACATGAATATACTTAACAATTACCTCACATTCAGGCACAGTATATAAAAAGTAAGGCAGAGGCAAAATAACCATTTTCAGACTTACATTCTCCGGAGTGCACTTGCAGTTCTCCTGGAAGGGCCACCTGGTGAAGGTTTTTAAGCGGTTCTCATATTCATACATCTCCCTAAAGTCAGTTAAGAGCTTGGAAGCTGAGCTAAACTCTTGCAGGAGTGACTCCATCTGTGAAGCCTGCAGTCAGGGTAAGCCAGAGCCCCCCTCCTGCTCTCATATTTAAGGTCTTTGCTAATTGGTGACACACTGCACCTGGAAAGCAGGGGAAGGCCTAAAGGAGTGTTAGTCCCTTCCTGATACAGGTGAGATTATGGGCAGCACAATCAAAAGAAATGAAATTACTGGAACTTCTTCCCCTTGTGTCACATTCTGGGTCCTTGGTCGCACTATATATTTTTTAACTGAAAGCACCTAGGATAATTGCAGATTTTATAATTGAAATGTTAAAAGCTGTTTACAAATACAGCGACTTTGCATATAAAATTTTAAAAAATATTACCCTGATCGTGACCAAAGGGGTTGAATTAACATTCCTATTTGAATCCTTTAGCGTTTCTTGAATTTCATGGTCAGAGGTTAAATCTTAGGATCATCTTTGCAAATACTGTTGCATTTCTTTAAAGAGGAGGTGGTTATTTGAGAATATTCTAATTATTCTATTCTATTTTAAAATATTATACAGCATGTCCAGAGATAAAGTGGATGACAATATTTTAAAGATGTATATCTGTAAGGGTTTACAGCATCAAAGCATTAAGCCGTCATTTTATAAACTGTCTCTTATTTTGGTACAGAGTCTAGTTAAATTCTGTAGGAATTTTAAACACCAGTGTCTTCAAGACTGCTGCATGCAGCAGCTTTCTAAGCCAAGATCTTAACACCTTTGAAAGGTGCTGCATTGTGGGACTTGAAAATTGAAATCTTCTCCAAAATATAGATGGAGTAAGTGCAGAAAATAACCCAGCACATTATTCTGTCCAGATGTGGTGACAGAAATGAAATTAAAGAACATTTGTATAGGACTTCCAATGTCAGCTCTTAGAGCATTGTTTTTGCCTAGATTTACAAATGCTACATCATTGATTCCTCTGGGACTGTACTGGTGTCTATTTTTATATGCAGGAATACTGTCCTTGAAATTTATATTCAGATATTTAGAGTAATATGTGTTACATGAAAATAGGACACTTTAATTCCTTTTTTTTTCCCTTTCCAGATAATAGCAATGATGCAGGAATTTATCATTCATAACCTGGGCCTTCCAAGCACTGATATTTATACTTTCTCCTGGTGCTGACTCCATGGCAGCCCTTCTTAAGTTTGCTGATGATCAGGTATTTTAATCTCTTTTTTTAATGTAGCTGATGTTTGTGTGTGTATGTGTGTGCACGTGTGAGTGTATTTGTATGAAGCAAGGAACTTTGTTTAACTGAAAGTTGAAATGCCAAACTAAACCCAAAACCTGTTTTTATCTGCTCAAAAACATGGTAAAATTGATCTCATGCTTCTCTTTAACACAGGGCACTAATTAATGCAAATGAATTCTTTTCAGGAATAAATAATTTGTCTGTTGTTTAAAAGAAACTGTAGGTTAAATATTTTGGCATACTTTATAATCTTGTGATGTCAAGATCTATTTAACTAGTTAGTTTGTGTAATTTCAAATGGAAAATGGAAAAATAGAACAAAACCATAACAGTTTAAATGTTTCTTGTAAGCAGTCTTATCTGAAAATGCTATTTTTTTTTTCAAATGTGCATTATGTGTAATATATTATTTAATCAAAAACACCACAGTAATATAGGATCTTGGAATCCTGGGTGACATTTACACATCAGAATTAAAATACAGATTTTTTTGGTTTTTTTTGCTTTGACTGTTATCATGGCATTTAAAACAAACAAAAAATTCCCAACAGCCCAAATTAGTTCTTATGTAGAAAAGTACTTTTAGAATACTAGAAAGTAAGATTATACATGTAATTATACATTCTAAGATGTATTTCTTGCATTTCCTGCCTATTATTCTGTCAGAATTTTGTGCTATTGAGAATGACAGGTGCATTTCAAGTCTCCAGCCACCAAGCTGCAAAGGTATTCTGCATTTTACAGTAGGTTGTCTGCATCCTTCAAGAGAATATTATTTGTAGGAGTGTTCTGAAACTGTCAGAAGTTCATAGTTCCAGATTAAATGGATGGGTAGTTGGAACTTTTCACTGGAAGATACATAAGAGGTGGCATGACATGAAAGAAAAGATTTAAATTGTATTTTAAACTATGCAGTACATTAAATATCTGATATCCAATATCTGATCCTGACTTTTCCAACAAGTGCAGAAAACCTGTGAGTAATGTCGCAACTTCGTAAATCAGTTAAAGCAGACCCCAATGAATGTGTATCTATGATCTGGGGGGAGAAAGCCTCAGAAATGAAATAGTTGTCTTCCATTGCAAGGAAAGTAGTTTCAATTACTGGCAATAGTGGAGTAAATTTATTTTTTTATTTTATTGCTTGTGTCATACTTCTTCAATTGAAACGTGTTGCTATGGCATTACTACTACAGCTCCCTAGGTGTTTTTTTTTTTTAAAAAGGTAAGACTGGGAAAACTTACCCACTGTTTTTATAATTGGATGTGTGTTTGCAATCACATTTTACATTATTTTGCATTATTTTTCTATAATTAATGTAGATCATCTAAATGAGGTTATATATTTAGCTAAATGGTCTCAATTGAAAACCAAACCAAACATTTCTACCTGATGTCTCTGTGTAAAGGCTGGAAATCTAGCTTGGTAAGGATAAAAAAAAAGCTAAAATATTGTGTGAGCAATATTTTATAATACAGTGGTGTTAAAAAAATGTATAGGTGCTTGGTCTCATACATACAGTAATATGTAATGTATATTAATTAGATACACACGAATAAATAGCTTTAAAAAACAAAATTACTTTGAGGGTTTAAGAGACTCTTTGAAACTGATGCTCATGACCATTTAAAGCCCTCCTGCTGAAGCCCTCCTGCTTTGGTTGTCAACAAAAGGTTTCCCCTGACTCACAAAGTGCGTGAGCAGGAGAAGCCGGGCTCTGAGTGGCTCAAAGACAGCACCACTGTGCGGGACACGAAAAAAAGAAGTGTTCCTGCAAGGTGTAAAATATCCTATTGCCACCCCTGCTGGCTGTGATTTATTCAGTGGCAGGGACAAGGCCAGCCCCTGGACTGCTGCAGAGTGAAACCAGCCAGGATCCATGTGAGGAACTGTGGCAGAGCGCGCTTCCTTCCCTGTTTGCAGAGGTGGGTGTTTTCCGTTGAAGCCTCTCTGGAATTTGCCAGCAATACATGGAACTTCCTTATGTTCCAGCTTCCTAAACAGCCCAGCATGGTCAAAATCTGTTAAAGTTATGCATGGGCAGGAACAGGGGTGTTACTTTCACTGTCAGCCTGGAGTGACTGGTTATTAATGTGGTTAACTGTCAAATTTCAGCAATAATGTGATTAATAGGCAAGTGATTCAAGCAACTTCATGGAGATGTTTCTTTTCTGAAGGAGAGTGGTGGGGGTTGTGAGCGGGATGCCCTCCTATTACATGACCAAAGGTTCTGAACAAATAACAAATATGATTTCTAGCAGGGAGGGAACCTTTTTTCCCCCCTTGGTACTTTTTTTGACTGTTTTGCTTCATCCCACTTCTCAGTGTATCACCCACTCTTGCCTTCCTGTAAATAATTTTCTGTTACCACTCATAATTTTTTCTTTTCATGCATGTAAGGGGAGTCCAGCTTCTCCCAACCTCAAGACTTTGAGCATGTTTGATTTTCTAAAAATATTAAATAAATAAATAAATAAATTATGAGTACAGCTATAGCCTTGTGAAAGATGCCGAACAAGTAGAGATAATTTTAGAAAAGTTTTCCATAAACTTGTATCCAGGGAGTTTCAGCTGCATTACTATGGAAATTTTCGGTGCTATTATTCTTCAAAAGCAGCAATGGCTGGGTGACTTGAGGGATGATTATTAAAAAGTATTTGAAGGGCTGAAGATCAAATGGTTCAAGCATGAACTGGCGGAAGTAATTAACAGCTTTTAAACTTTCCAGTGAGAATTCTGTCTGCCTTCCAAGTGTGTTAGTGATACTGATACGGCTGCCCAGGGAAGTGGCTAGGCTGCTGCTCAGATCACTATCCTGCTTTCCTGCAGGAGCTGCCAGCTGATGCTCCTCACTGGGACTGGGGAATGCAATTATGGTGCCAGAGGCACTGGTGGCTGGGACTGGCTCTGTAAGTGTTCTGAACGTGTTATTTTCCTTGGAAATCATTAGAAATGTCAATTACATACTTGATCACAGTGGTGTTTATTTTGCCTCTCCTGAAGATGTCAGTATCCCAGAACAACAGAATTACCAGCAGCTTATTTTTTTTAAAAAAACCCTCAGATATATCTTTACTGAAACTGATGTGTCTCAGTGTTTACTCAGTCGCTGCTTGATTTGGTGGCTTAATCTCACCTTCTATCAGGTTTTGTTTCAGTGACTTCTAAGAAAGGGATGTTACATAAACACCACCCAATTACTGTCATCTAAATTGACTCTGCTCTGTGTGAGTCAGCACTCAGGGGACAGTAAGTGAGAAACACAGCCCGGTGAAGTTAAAAGCATTGTAAAATAGGCATAAGAGAAACAGGTCATTATATCTACTGGCGGTAGAAAGGCCACAGTAATCAGCTTAATTGATCACACAGGAGTTGTGTCAGTCATCAGCAGAACACCTTCAGGCACTTGGCAGGCAGTGAGCCTAGAGAGGGGCTGCAGCCCCTTACACTTGGTATCTCATTTTAACAGAATTTTCATCAGCTGCCTGAATTTTTCAGAAATTAGTTAAGCCAAGCCATCTTGATTTGAGGGCAAGAGGATGGACCAAAGGAATTTGTGAGGCACAGCCAGCCCTGGTATTACCTTTTGTATCTTAGTTTACACACTTTATTCATCACTCTAGGAAAGCCTGTAGTGGTTTTCAGGTACAGCTTGTGGCCTCTTGTGGGCTGGTTGGCTGCTTCTGCATCTTCTTTTCAGTGTAGAGGTATTTTTTTCCCCAGCTTTTTCCACTACCAAAGCTGTATTGAGTATACAAAGACACTTCCACAGAATCCTTTCCCAGAGATCTCTGGAATGACCAAAAGTGCTGATATCACCAAGGATCAGTCAGGAACACAACTGTCATTTGACAACATTCTTCTTACACAGGTACGTAAAGCCACACACCACTGTACCCTAACCTTCTACTGTATATCCATGTTAGTATGGTCACATTCCCTCCCAAGTTTTACTGTACTTCATTGTGCTGTATCTCCATTCTGGTGAAATTACTTTTCCACTTAAGAATGTTTTAAGGCTTTTTTCTGGGTTTGTATTTTTCCTGACTGTCTTCCTGAGGAAACACTTTATGAATGTACAGTTTTATGTATCTCCTACTTCCTCCAGCTTTTAACAATTTTCTACTCCTTGGCCAGTTCTAGTCCAGTTTGTAAGCCACGTACAATCTAGTGCTACCATAGTTCAGGAGAAAGAAAAAAAAAGGCACATCTGCAGGCAACTGGATTTTGTTAGTTCTAAGCTAGTAACTTTTACTGCAGTAATAGAAGGAATTCTGCTGCCTTAGAGGAAGGCACTTGCAGCAATGCCACAGACTGTGAAACAAGAATAGTAAGGAGGGTTTACAGTTCATAAAACTCGGAAGTGCTCTGAGAGGAGCATGTTTCTGAAGGATGAGAGTGAGAATTTCCCAGAATGGGCAGCTTCCTCCATAAGTGGCTATGGACCTTTTCCCCGAGCAATCCAGTGACTACAGGATCAGCCAGAAGATTGCGGTAACTTTCCATGAAATCTCCTGATCCACTATTCTTGTTTTCAGTATTGCTCCTACCTGACTGACCTAGAAGTTTGTAACATCTGTTGGACAGAGCATTTATGTTGGTTTTTAATTGTTTAAGCAACCCTATTAAGCAAAGTATTCCTTTTCAGAATTTCTTTTAGAGGCTTGATATCTGCTGAACTGAAAGGAATACTAAAACACAAAAGTAATCAAACCTTAAAAAATCCAACAAAAATATCTGCTCCTTGAATAATTTTTTTTATTTTCGGAAGGCTCCTTATGTATAAGGAACATACATAAAATGAACACAACACTGTTGACAATGAACAAAACAGCATTTGATAATTTCCAGCTTTATAAAATCTTTAAAAAATGATTTAGTTATAACAAAAAAAACCAATAGCTCAGCGAGTTATCTTATTGGACCATTATCACATTTTAAACCATAGACTCAGTTGTTAACAGGGAGAGGAAAGAAAAAAAATATAATAAAAAAAATAATCACACTGCATCTAGCAACTACAACATTTTCTAAGCATAATCACAGCGGATTGAGTGCAATGTGATTTACATCAGAATTCACACGGGATGTCACACAGTGACAGCATTGTAATATACAGGTAACATTTATGCCCTCCAACAAATACAAGTTAAATGAGACTCTGGATTCAAGCAAAATGGAATGTTGAAGCCAAGTAGAAATGTAGTGGAATTCAGATTGTCTGTAACATGACTCAAAAGTGTACATTAGAATCATCTGGAATTCAATACGGGTGGAAACATAGAGAAGTCACAGCTGTTACACTGCTCTGGTACATTTGCAATAAATACTAGAAAATAAAAGTAAACAATCTATATTCCATGAAAAATACAGTACCTACCTTCAACGACCATGTTTGTCCCTTGTTTGAAGATGGTCTTGGAAGGAAGTTAACTATTTTCCTACAGAGGCAGTGTATTGAGCTACAACCACATTCCAACTAATACAACAGTAAATATACTACTGGAAATACAGAAATCTTCATTTGAAAAGAATTAAGAGAAATAAAACTTAAAAAATGATTTGACAAAACATCAGTTCAGCTGCATAATGACCCCCTTATATTTCAGAATTAACAGAAAAGAAAAGACTTAAGTCAGTCAGTTTAATGCGTAAGAAACAGAGCTTGTTTAAACTCAGATCCTCAGAAGGTATCCAGGAAGTTTTGTCTCATTGACTTAACACGGGCACTATGCAAAAATGTCATCCAGGAGCTTTACACTGCAGAAATTCAGCAATCTGAAGCTAACAACAGTGTGTTTGCTAATTAGGGTTCTACAGTAAACACGTTTAAAGAGGAAAAAAGAAAACCTGAGTTCAGAACATCAAATGGCTGCGTGCCTGAACTCTGGGCTTTTGGCTTCTTCACTGAAGAAACTGCACCCTTCTTTGAAATGGACCCTTAATACTGTTTCCTGATACTGCATTAGGAAGAAATACTGGCAACCAACTGATACCTTTAAAATACATGAGCTGCTCTCAGTAAAAGCTAAACTGACCCATGAAGCTTCCAAAGTAAAGGGCCACAGGAAACACAGGAACTTGAAATGGAATGCAGATACCCACTGGCTCTCATTAAAGGCGTTAGGATTAGTGTTTTTAGCAGCTACACTGGCACCAAGCAGACCGGAACTTTAAAACTTACGGCACACAGTCAAAGTACAGCTTTTACCCGGCATACACAGAAGAGAGACGAACCGGATGTTTTAAAAAAAACCCTACTACCATGCTTAGGACTGGTACTACAGAATCAACTTGCACTCCCCACAAACTCACATTGTTTGTTTTTTTTTAAGGAGATGGGTACAAGAAGAACTAACTCATGTCTGGCAATATATGCCCATCAGCACAATCTGATCTAGGACAGCTGGTCCCAGCAAGTTAAGGCCCAAATTTTCAGTCTATTCTTCCAAATGACACATACCATGGTTCTACCACATCTGCTTTTTAGTAATCTAATTTAAATACCAAAATTGTAAAAAAATACCATAGAAATGAACTCCTTTATAGTGGAAGTAGAAATCTTCTTACATACTCTTTACTGCCAGAAGTGGCTGGTGTCACAATGTCTGATATCAAGGCATTGTAGGAACAGATTTGATGCGCTGTTACAGTATCGTAAATACCCTACCAGTACAACATACACAGAGCATAATTTAACCCTTGTGTCCAGCTTCAGGAACTAGCATCTTGCACCTTGGTTTGTTTTAACGTGAAGAGAAGAAAACAGTCCAAAATAATCGTTTAAAAAAATGGAGAAATTCCCACATGGATTCTCTTGTTAAAAGAGTTTGCACAAATTCACAGCCACAATTCTTCAGTAGTTTATGCTGCAAGTGGCACACAATACATGTTTAGCGTCTGTAAGAAAGAACCAGAAAGAGCTCAATAACTCCAAGGTCAGGGACTTCCCCAAGCTAACACTAATTCTACTGCATTTTGCATTTTCCTATCATCAAGGAACAAACATCAAATAAATCTCAGTTGGGAAAAATATCATCAAACTGACCCTCGACAGAAATGACACTTTGCACAGTACATGGCAACAGCCTGCCTTCTTACACAGGAGCTTTGCAGTGATGGAGTGCAGGCTAACACAGCTTGTAAGAATTTAAACAGTGTTTAGGCTTGGGGTTTCTTTCTAAAAATTTAAGCCAGCACAGTGGTTTCCAGTCATGTCCTGCTGTAAGATTGAACACTTCAAGTCACCACTATGCAGAAAAATCAGCACAGGATTAATATCTATATCTATATATATATATATACAGAGGTGCACACACACATGTATATGTATGCACATCTGTATATATCTATATAGATCTACACATACATAGAGACAGCTATGCACTACTCAAGACTCATGTGGCACTGAAAGTCTCCTTGGGTTCCTTGCACAGGTGTGAGCTTCAGCCATAACATCTTCTGGGTTCTGTCCAAGTGCACTAATGGAATGATGTTTTCCCAGATGAGAAGATCTTTCCCTGTACTTTCTCTTTCTTAAGCAAGCAGTGCTCCTTGTACTTGACCTGACACTTGCACCTGACACGGCACCCTGACCTTGGCCCTTATTTCTCAGATTTAGGGTTTCCTAAACGTCACTCACTCGAGTTTAGGAGTTGTGTTGGGTAAGCTCATCTGACAGGATTAGAGAAAAGCAGAAGCTACTCTAGGCAGAGAGGGATCTCCTGTCCTTGTGTAAGCAGTGCAAGCACCACATGTCCTCTGAGCAACGTGCACACAGCCACACAGTGCAGACTCAAAGCCAGACAGCAACAGATGAACCACAGTGATTACCAGCGTTAGGTCAGAACTGGATGTCAAGCACAATTTTGTCTTCATAGAGGGCAATCACCAGCATGATGGCAAATCCAAGCAGCAGGCCTAGATTCTGAAGAATGAACTGCCCCACGGGACAGTAACCATGCTCTTCATTATCTCCATCTCCATGAAGCATTTCTGGAAGCTAAAAGATACAGAACAATTTAGATAGTTATTATCGCCTCTATTCCATTTATACATGGACAAGATGATTGTGTCAAGGATAAACACTCCAGGGTTCAGATATAAAACCAACACACTAAGACACAGCTTAAACTCTACCAAACAACTACATTCAATAAAAACAGGTTCACGTGATGTATTTAGAAAACAAACTAAAAATGCCTTTCCTTTGGACTTCTTTTTTTCTTAAAATTTTACTAGATCATCCATGTAATTGAACATTAAGTTCCTCAAGATAAGGAGCAGTCCAACATTCTCCAAGTTCTGCTCTTTTAATTTTAATTGAGTAAAAGAATTCAAGTCATGCTCAAATAAACATGTGACTTTGATTAACTTAGTCATTCATTTGTCACATTAGATGCTTACACACATTCACGTACACATCCCTTTTAAATATGGGAATGATAGCTACAAGCAATTCAAGAGAAAGTTTATGTGCAGATATAAAAACTTATGAAAGTTCTGGACATTCTGGATATTGCTCACCTATGAAGAAAAGTCAGAGTACTGACAAAATCAACTAATAGTAGTGCTCTTGGAAGATGTAAAAATAAAACTCTGTGTTTTACAAAGCCATCCACACAGAACAGAAGTAACATATTTACAAGGAAATTAATTCAAGAAAGCAGGAGGTAAATGTTAAGATCTGATTACTGAGAGATGCTTCTGCCTGAATTAAGGTGCAAATGAGACCATACGCCAAAGTCAAGAGTCAGGATTTTATTTAACAGCAAATATGAGGCAGAGAGAGAAATAAATAGGAAAGAGAGAGCAGGAAGAGCAGAAAGAGAGTGAAAGATGAAGCAGAAGATAGTGACCACCCGTGGATCCAGCCAGTGAACCCCTGGTCCTCTTCACCCTGGCTTCCCTGGGGTGGGTGTCCTGAGGGCACTCAAAACTTCTCCCCATTTGCACATTTTAGCAAAGGCTCGATGCTCATTGGCTACACAGTTCTCTTATTCTACTGGTTAAATGATTCCTTCGCTTCCAATGCTAATTAGTCCCATCTCAGTCTCTCTCTTCCTCTCAGTCGGTGCCTCCCGTCTGGAGTGCTGGGCTGTGGCCTCCCCCTGCTGGGCCCAGCCAGAGCTCATTTTCAGCAGAGCTGGTTTGCCTTGCGGGTACATTCTTCTCCCCCGAGCTTTGTTTACTTCTCCTTAGGCCTGAGATAACTGGACAATAGTCCCACCTTTATCTTATCTCAAGTCAGGATTACACTCAGGGGGGTGGTATTCTGTGGTGGCAGAGGAGCAGTTGCTTCTTTGCACAGTTTGCTGCAGTGGGCAAAGTCCTTTGGTGATTTAACAGTGTTTGAGGCACTCGTGATCTTTAAGTCTCTTCAAGGAAAACTCACTCAGCACAGAAAATGATGATACAGAAGAAAATGGAAACTATTGCTCTTCATTAGATCAGCTAGGATAGTTTTGGTTATTCCAAGAATTTGAATACTGCCCAACAATGACATCAAAGCTGCTAAAAGCCCAAATATATTGCCCATCTCATCTTTATCGCTATGCCCATCTCTATTACTGTATTGCTAAAAGATACATAAACCTGATAATTTGACCACCTATTTAAATATAAAAAAACCCACCAAAAAACCCCCCAAACCCTCAAAAAACAAAACCGCAACCTACTCCCCCAGTTGGTGTGAAAAATGTTTAAATGGCTATCACATATACACTAGACCAGGCAGTTCAGCAGCAAGCACCACTCCAAATTACAAAGTACTGTTAAGTCATTAAGAATAAAGGGCTTCAGCTTAGCATTACTGTAATGGGCTTTAACACCGCTGGATATTTATTTTGATAGCATGTTTAAAGATTACTAAACTTTTTGCTTTATTGGCAACTGATGTGACCAGTTTCAGGAACCATATAAAGAATGGTCCTGTCAATTAACAAAACCCACCCTTTCGAAGTTGAAAGCTTGTGGTGTCAGTAGTAGCGATAAAAGGAACAAAACCCGCAACAGATAAATTTGTTTCCCAGTAAGATGAAATTATTCAAGTTGGACTATTCAATGTACCCATTCAAACCAAAACAGGAGTGTCAGGCAGGAGGATATTATGATTACTCTTGTAAGTTATCACCAAATGAAATTCCATGAAAGAACACGGAAAGCCTGAAGGATTTCAAAATGCCTGAGTTTAGGTTGCACTGGAGAGGAATATCCTTATCATTAAAACCCATGTAATTAGACAAACTTCGGGACAGTCAGATGCAAAAATACCAAAAGGCTCATTCTCAATGGGCTGGTGTAAGGAATGGATAGAAAACTGCACCTCTGTGAACCTCTGCTCACAGCTAGTGAGGAATCAAAATCTATTCTTATTGTGTGCCAGGTACCGAGGTCTTTGAGAAGGAGGCTCATTATGCAAACACCAAGATAGAACTCTGGTTCAGTTTCAAGTGTCTCTTGCATCTTTCCTGCTGTTATTGAGTCAGACCACGGGGCTTTGACTATTCAGTTACTACTATGATGGCCGAGGGAAAGAAAAAAGAATGAAGGAATGAAAGTACTGCCTTCCTTTATATCTGACTTCTTCAGTCAAAGTAAGGTCAGGAAATAAATATCAGACACAGAGCTTACCAGCAAGTGGTATTTCAGGAATTATAGGCTACTACAAAACACCTAAAGTTCCAAGAAGGATCACTCTACCCAGACACTGTATTTAACAATTTAGTAGGCCCTGAAAAGGACTTATTCAACCTATTAATAGATTAGAGTGACTTTATAACAACAGTATATTTACAAATTAAAGTCTCCATAATGAAGTGGAGAGCATTACAAAATACCCCAAAAGTGAAAAATGATCTCATCACCTTTGGGCTGGGAAAGACAAGAAGTGAGAAAATTGTCTTATTTAAATGAAGCTCTGAAGCAGCTTAGAGGAGAGAAATCAGGCCTGAATGTGGTCTGGTAACACCTGCACAGCACTATTGCTGCCTGAAGGGTCTGATCTATGGTGTACACACACTAAGGATAATGCACCTGTATGTTCTTGAAGCAGCAGCATTTTTCCACCAGGTAATTTTTGTAAAAGCTACTCACCACAACAGCTCTGGATTACCAGCTGCTCATGGTAAAAGTTCAGACTAAACTTTCCAGAACTGAATACACGACGATTAAATCTCGGTGAAGAATAAACCCGAACACCAGCCTGAAGTGCAGCACCCACAGAAGTCCACCCAGAACGCCCCACAGCCCCAGCCCCACCAGCCGTACCATGTCGACCAGGGCCACGTAGAGGAACATGCCGGCGGTGACGGCGAAGATCCAGAGGGTGATGTTGTTGGCGTACTGCCCCACGGCCGTGCCGATGAGCATGCCGATGTAGGCCATCATGGCCGACAGCAGGTTGTACACGATGGCCTGCTTCACCGTCATCCCCGCCTTCAGCAGCACCGCGAAGTCACCTGCGGGACACAACCGGGCTCGGCGTCAGCGCTGCTCCAGCAGCGGGAGAAACCGGCCTCCAGGCGCTGCCTCACCAAAGTTAGAATGCTGCTGCAGGGCCTCAGAGGCAGACTGAGCCACAGGAACTGACTGCCTTCGAAGAACTGTACTTTCTGCAGCAATCTCTTGATTAAAATATAATTTGAAGGTGCCCGTTCGTCATGCTGATTGTCAGAAAGGGAGCAGTGATTAATTGTGAAGGGTGAATGGAGGAGTCTAGATCTGCTCTTCCCACAGAGAATACACCTGTGTGGCACACACTCATCTTTACTTCTCAGAAGTTCTCCATGGCACATAAAACCAGAGGCTTAGTTTGGATCAATACCTGTGAAAATTCCTCTTAGCTATATACACCTCATTATGCAAATCCAGGAAGAGGATAATGAGGCATTTGTCCCCACAGAAGGTGACAGTGAATTTGAATTTGAGCACTAGGAAGAGTTACATTCACAAAGAGTGACTTTGCACCCATGCTGAATCAGTCTTCTGATTGAAGACATGCTAGGTTAATGTGTTTTATTCTGAATTCAGGACAGGTCTGCTAAAATAGGTGCTAAAGGTAGATATTCTATAAGAATCTAGACTTCACTCCTGTAATCAGCTCTAATGGTTTTACTCCATTCAAACTGAATTCTTGTGAACGTGAGAAGTGTAAGATGATGTACAGACATGAGGGCAATTAACGTAATACTCTCATGTCACATATGCTTGAAATTAATTGCTTAATCTAGAATCAAAAATTAGAATCAAAACATATTAAAAAAAATCTAAAAATAGGTACAGTGAACTACTCACCCCTTGTACAAGGTTAATTTCATCACGTTATGCTGTCAAGTTCTAAGCACTGTAATATATATTGCAATCCTTTATATACTGCAGCAGCTCCACTTAATGACTACATAGCGCAGGTGTCAAACCACGAACACCTGCTCTATTATTCCCCACCTGTGCCCACTATTTACCTATAGCTCAGGAGCTGCCTATATAAAATGGTTTCCCTCATCACCTCTAAGGTTTTTGAAGTACTTGTTTTACCTCACTTTTGATTATTCAGAGCCAGCAGTAAAGCTGTGAGTTCAGTCTAGCACAGCTTCACATCAGTGGTGAAACAGAAGATTCCTCCTGTCTCTGGCTGCTCTTTTTAAAGTCTCAGGGTGCAGTAAATTTTCATGCAATGTGAAAACAACAGGTTTCATCATGGCTAGGTACCTCCAGAAGAAATGCTTCAGTTAGGGGGGAAGAACCAATGGCACTAGCAACAGTGCCTACAGGCTTTACCCTAAATGTCCACACCTGCTGAACTTGACCACAATTGGTACAAAGCCTCTTCTGAAGATGCTCATGGGGAATTTTACTTACAAAAACCTGTGTTTACTTATGTGACTTTGTGTAAGAAAATGCCACAGAGTAGTGTGAAACTCTATAAAATGCAGAGCTATGTAAAATGGATGTTCCTATGGACATTTTTAAAACATGCTCAAAAAGCTTCACAGAAGTGCTGTAAGTAGACACTGCCAATATAATCCTGTACCTACTCTGAAGCAGTATTTCTCCCTTACCCTCTGAAGTTCTGGTCACCTCTGCAGCTTCTGCACTGCATTGTGCTTATCATGGTATCACAACAGCTTTTAGATAAAGATTTTGTACAGAGTTTCTACACTTAAGTTACCTAATTCATGGGGAAGCTCGTGACAAAATACTGCTATAGATGTACTAATTCCCCCTGTCAGTCCAGCACTAAAAGCTGCTCCTAGAAAAAAAAAAGAAAAAAAAATTAAAAGGATATTTCACTATTTTCAGGTCAAAAAATCAATTGACTTTGCAGAGCTGACACCCTTCAATTAGAATGCACACTAATATTTTCAGTATGTCTGTGTCCTGTCCCTACGTAAGTGGGAAATGCTGGAAGCACCCTGGATGTGCATTACCACTGCAGGCTTTATTACTCGTTGATCTGAAAGACAAACCCTGGAGAGGAGAACACAACTGGCCAAAACTGAGACATAAAGGGCAACAAGCTAATAAATAGCAGCACTTTTATATTTTTAGGAACTCTCAAGTACACGAGGGCAGTTAGGAATGCACATGAGCAGGAGTCTGGCTCTCTCCTTTCCAGCTTGGAAATCCAAACAAATATTTAACCCATAACCTCTCTAGCTCCTTTCTACTTATTTTTAGAGCACGTATCAGCAATATTAGTAAGCCAGACCTGGAAAATAATAAGGATAAAACCATTGCCATAAATATCTTTCAGTACTTTTGCATAAGCTAACTTAATTCAATCAACTTTAAGTTCATACCTTTAATAATTCTGAGATGAGAAAACTGGTATTAAATTTCTGTACTGTAGCAGAGAAAAGGACAAAAAGAGCCTGCAGTGAGCAGTCAAAACAGGCAGCATAAAGCAGAAAGAGAAGACACAATCTGAAGACAGAAGGGAAATTTAACTTTCCTCTGGATTCCTCATTGCTTGATATATTAAAAATATGAGCATGCTTTTCTAAAATCTACATTTTACCACAGATTCAGCTGTTTGGGCTTGACCCAAGAATATTTAGAAATGGAGTTTCAGTGCTGTGAAGTTCTCAGCAGAAGGTGTGGTAATTGTTTTTGGCCTTAGAAGCCATTGTCTAAATGTCTTACCTGTTTAATGTGAAAATGAAGCAGCAAGTTAATTTTTAAGGAGTTTAGTTTCTTTAGAAATTGTCTGAAGAAAGTGGAGAAACTGTAGTAGATTCCATTGTTAACTAGAGACCCTGACAAATGCTTATCCCCCCATCCTTCAAAATGGGTGTGTCCCTTCTGCCATTAGTTCAGAACCCTGCGTACTCTTACTCTCAAGCAGCTACCTTAGTAAAAAATCAAAGGTGTGCTCTTCAGTCCTCTCACCATCATACTGACTTGTATATCCAAATTAATACACTTTACAATTCAAATCACATTTAGAGCACTGTGGGACTCCAAGTTGATTTAATAAATCTGTTTGGTACTTTAATTTCTTCTGCACTTGGCTAGAAATAAATCTATACTGACCATAAGCCAAAACCGTATTTTGCGTAAACAAAAATTAAATTATCCTACGTAATACTTTAAAAATATTATTTCTGTAACCTGACTCACAGTGTATTTTTATTTACAAGTCCTGTATAATTCTATGTATTAACAATAACAGAAATAGTATTACTATTATTGTTAATAAATATCATTCTAAATAAGACTGAAAGGCATTCATTTATAATTCTAAGGCAAGTAAGATCCAGACAAGAAATGCAGGTTTACTGTGCTCCATAAATCCCAAGGTTTGTCTGCAGCAATCTCTCCTTGGCAGAGATTGTGACTGTCACTGCTACCGATACAATAATTTTGGTGGAAATAGCACAGAATATTAACAAAGGGCAAACTATTACAATTGACAGCCTTTTAATTTCTGCTCTGCAGGAGACTGAATGATGCCAGTAACCACAGGTGCTAACTGGAAGCCTTACCTGTGATCACTGATAAGTCAAATATTAGCAGAGTTAGGAAAGGTAAGGAGAAACTGTTGAGAAACACTCAGTGCTTTTGCTTACCGATTGCTAAGCCATCACTAAAGTTGTGAATGCCATCTCCCATAATTACCATCCAAGCAATATTAGCTATCCCAGTATCTTTCAGGTCTTTTCCAGAATGACAGTGGCCATGGGAATGATGGGAATGTTTGTGATGCCAGTGGTGACTGTGTTTTCTAGCTATCATTTTATCTTCGCCATGGCTGTCATACTCGGAATCGTGCAGCTCGTGCTCTTGGGCGGCGTGGGAGACGTCGTTGTGAGAGTGGCGCAGGTTGTTGTCCTCTTCTACAGACAGGAAGTTTTTGGGAGGGGGCTCCAGCTGCCCATCCAAATCAGTGAGTTCAGTTTCATTCAGGCGATCTTCAGACAAAACCGAGTCGTCTGCTCCTGCATCGAACCAGTTGGGAGAGACACTGAGTTAATTCCCGTTTAACCATCCCCCACTGCGTCCCTGAACTGAGGGTTAACTGCTCTGGGAAAGCAAAGCAAGTATTTTAACACATCCCAGTCTAGTACCTTTGCTGTCAGCATTCAATCCAAAAAACTCTCTCACTGAGACATTTTTTCACTGATTTGCACGTACAATATATAAAAGTCTCCACTACAAGGCAGCAGCACTGTATCCATAGCACTCAAAGCCAGTTTTAGCCCAGCCTATGCTCGTGCCTGTAATTTTGCTACTGACGAAAAGTTTATGGTTCAACATTGGCAAAGGAGAGTTGCCAGCATGACGATGATGTCTTAGAGCTGTAGATGGGATCTGAATGGCTCAGGAAACCCTACCTGGCTCTGCCTGCACATGCCCATACAGGTAACAGCTCAGCCTCCACTGTCATGCAGGCATTTCAAATGTATGTTCCAACCCCTGCACTGCTGAAAGGCTTTCCATGCTCTATGGCAGTGCCCCAAATCCCATTTGAGATTGTTTGAGTGGAGAAGGCTGAGGTCCTAACTCTCCCTTCTGCAAACCAATCAAATTAAATAAACCTAATTTGTACAAATACAAATTTGTATAGGTTCTTCATCAACAAATTAATTCCATCCACAGCATGCAGGCAACAGAATGGGAAGGTTATGAAGCAAAGCCTCTGCCCTTCCCTCACCCTGTGAGAAGGGGGATAGAGCATTTCTTCTGGGTACACACAGCATGAGCATTCACAGGCTGGCGTAAAGGAACAGCGTGCAAAAGTTGTTTTGGATACTTGAGGAATATTCAGGATACTCGGTTGTATTTATGGAAAGAAACAGATTTTGTTTATCTGTAACTGGTCAGATTCTGGAATCTTCAAAGTAGAACAGATAGCCCCATTCATTGTGTGGGTGTTCATTTTTGATCTAATTTTTGCCAGGGCTGAGCTAGTCAGGCACAGCTTAACCAAAACACACCCTGAAAACAAACAAACAAAAAAACTCCCAAAGACCCACAGCCACCCAAAACATGACTGCTTCAGAAGTCTGAGAACAATCTGTATGGCATATTAGGAAATGTTCAGAGTGCTCTCAGATCTAAGGAAAACAAAATTTAAAAATATTTAATAGGGAAAAGCCTATTAAGTCTTATTAACAATGATTTGCATAATAGCAGCAAAACTGTACAAGAGGTTACATGCTACACACCATGCCCCAGTAACCTGCTCCTACTTTGGATCTCACAATCAGAGAGAATTCTGACAGTAACTGCCTACCTGCAAGGGGTTTCAGCTGGAGCCAGTCAGCATCTGGTCTGTTATTTAATTTGTGATCAGAAAGTTTCCTTCCAATTGGTGATTCTTCAGTCTGGGTTTTTTTGCACCATTTCTGCTTACTCTGCAACAGAAAACAGGTAACATCTGGTTTGTACAAGGACATTGATGGAAATAACAGGAACTGGATTGCTGTCCAAAAATCTCTTCTAAACAGACCAAGCTACTCTCTCTTTACCATGTATAACAGAAATATGTTACTTCAGAATATTGATCTTTATAGGGCTCAGCAACAAGCCCTTCCCCAGTGGGAGTTCTTACCTACCTACCATGGAATCTCACTCCCAAACACACACACAGATATATTTCACTTTGGTAAGAGGGGATATTCTGACAAGGATTGCTCTCACAGCCCAGAAACACTTCCACGCAGCTATTAGATTTGTTCAAGAGAGCAAACATGCAGCAAGAACAGCTCCTCTAATTTGTTCAACTTTATTTTTTTGTTTTATATTCCTGGAACTTCCCTTGTATTTCCCTTTAAGAAAGCAGCAAGCTTTTCTCTACCTGCAGCCCATACAGCACACCCCAAGGATTTGCCAAAGCAGCCTAGGGGATTTAATTATTTAATTAATCTCAAAGAAGATATGCCCAACGTGACAGTTTTTATCCTTTTATCAGAAGATCTAAGAAATGCCTCCTCCACCACAGAAAATCTTTTGCTGCCTGTCCAGCTCAGACAGCAAGTCTGATGTGAAAACAGAGAAGTTGAAAAGTTCTCACAGTCATTTTGGGAGAAGCAGTTGGAGTTTCACCAAAATAATTTTCTCCTAAAAGTTGAATGACAAAGGCAAAAGCTAGAACTGAATTTCCATGCACACTCACACTCCCCAGGGTACTTGCTCTCCTTTTATACCCCCATCATAAATACAGAATGCCCCCAGCACTAAAAATCCAATAATTTTTAGAGAAACAAGTTAAAATTTGACTGGCAATTTATAGAAAGAGGTCTGAAAATTTTAGCAATTTTCTGATGTGGAAAACCTGGATACCTCTGTTATACTGGCATTGTTAGATAATAGCATACTGCTAAATTTCTTGTCAATTGTCTGATGATTGTTGGCTCTATAACCAGGTCTTTCTTACATACTGCTTCTCCTGTTTTTGCAAAAAAAACCCAGACAGCTTTAGAGGAAGAGCTGCAAACTCTTTTACTTAGATCTGCCTCCAAACGTAGCAGCCAGAAAGCTGCAGGTTCCTCCATCAGATTTCTACACTGTTTTCCCGAGTTACCTTCTTGAGAAATGCAACTTCTTTAGGCAAGGGATCCCTCACGTACCACCAGACAGAACACGGAGCGGCAGCACTCGTTCACAGAGTGAACACACGATTCCTCAGCACTCACAAGGCAACTTTACGTAACGCTTGTTTAAACAGCAAACAATTTTAGCACCTACCTTTTGTTTATTGTAATGCTTGTACATTCTTATACAATGCTCAATGATGAACAGAACATAAATGCCTCCAAGTGCCAAGAGCCCTTTGAGCACTGGGTCATTTTCCTCCAGAAAGCCCTCGGCGTGTGCCGCGTGCGCGTGGCCGTGCCGGTGGGAGCGCCTGTGCTCGTGCACGTGGCCTTGGCCATGGTGGTGGCTGTGGTTGTGGCCTCCGTGGGACTGGTGGAGAGACAACAGTGACACCACTGGGGCAACCAGGACACTGAAATGGCACCGGGCCAGAAAAAACAACAGAAACCCCCACCCTTTCTTGGTTTTTCTTCACACTAACACATTTTGCCACAAGTTTTTCAATAGACTGTTCATTACCCTAATCATTAAAAAA
Source organism: Cnemophilus loriae (assembly GCA_013397755.1). Taxonomy (NCBI): domain Eukaryota; kingdom Metazoa; phylum Chordata; class Aves; order Passeriformes; family Corvidae; genus Cnemophilus; species Cnemophilus loriae. Next base: position 439,410 of record VZTF01006958.1, on the reverse strand, counting down.
AATTCCCCTGGGAATATTTTTGTTTTTGAGGGGGTAGATAATGTAGCTTCAGCTTTTCTTTCACGATGCTGAAGATGAGACTAACACTGAGAAATATCACAAGGAATTACCATTCTCATACTCCCATTAGCAACCAAGCCTTATGACTTTTTAAACTACTACAGTCAATTACAGCCTAAATTCTGATCTGAAATACAATCTTAAAAAATCCCCAAAAACATGACCAAAAATGTGTATTAGAATTATACAAAGAAAACATGTAAATATTAGTCTTTGTGCTAAACAACTGAGGTAATAAAATTTTAGAAAACATTTCCCCTTTTAAGAACTACAGTACACCATCATGAATTAAAATCTGCTTACCTTCCTTGGGCAATTGCTTGATTCAGTACATTAGAGGTTACTTTCTCCCCTAAATCTAGTAACCAGGCAGGTTAATCCCCAGGAAATACTTTTAGGTGGTACTGATACACAACTATCAGTAAACAAGAGACAGCAATACTGCTACCTTCAAAATACTCTTGTTGGGCTCATGAGTGTTTCACAAATAGCGTGACATCAGTTCAACAATGAGTACACAACTACTTTTCCCCTCCCTTTTTTTTTAGAGAAACACACATTTCCTTCCCTTCTGTTAGCAGAAATTCTCCAACAGTGTTTCAAGGTGTCCCTCACAGCCAAGTCAATCTACATGTGCATCAGTGAACATTTCTTTACTGACACTATCAAACAGTTCCTCGAAAATTCTAGATTCATTTACAATTAAGAATCAAAGGTAAGGAGACAATACTTACATGTGGCAAGAGATGGAGCAGTGCATCTCCACTCATTGTTCCTACAGCCAGAGCTACCAAGAAAGTTAGAAGAAATTTGAAGCACCATTGGTTAATGATGGGAACCAAGATCACACCTAGCAAGGAAAGCAGGCTAATGACGGTGATAGAGATGATACCACAAAACCAGGCTGTGGGAAGAAATGAACACAGAAAGGTTATCAGAACAACACCTGGAAAACTTTTAAGACTGATTAATGACTTTCAACTATCTCTTAAGAAGGTGACTTTCCTTTAACCTAAGTTGTGTGATTGGTCATTCAAAAGGTGCTGAAAAATACAAAGGCAGTACTGAAGTCCACAGAAAAAAAACCAAACCACAGGCTTATTCAGAGTACAGTACAATATAGTGAGACATCAGAAGACAACTAGCTAAAAAGAGCCCAGCAATTCTTCCTGATTGTTAGTTCCAGGCTTAGCTTTGTAGCCCTTCATGAAACAAAAGGCAAAAGGTTTCATATATTGGAACAAAACCATCTCTGCTACTTAACTTACTAGGGCTCTACAAGCACTAATGTGTATTTAACAGTTGTTTTTAACATGGTTCTGATGCAAAATTTTTCTGGAGTCCATTTCTCCCCCTGTCTGGAGTCACGTTTCATTTGGCACTATTTATTTCACCTGAAACATACATTTATTCATGAGAAGACAACCTTTGGCAGAGGAACTCTAAAATAGAATGCTACAATAAGAGCTTGAAAAGCTGAAAGCAACTTGCTACCACCAAATAGCAGCATTTATTTTTTCTGAGAATCTCTACTGTTGCCATTAGAAGAAGTGATAATGGAATGTGGTACACCCAACATATTCTTGTTAATTAGGGAAGATATGAGAATTTCTACGTGACACTGAAAAGAAGGAATTACACAAGAAACAGACCCTATAAAGAAAGAGACATGGCTCTTCCAGTCAGCATCTCGCTCTAATAAAATATTTTCTTTAAGTTTTAGCACAAAGGCTTTGATTTTCTTCCATGGGGCTTTTCCTAGCTCCACTTTTAATCAAAAACATCTACACAATTTGCCAACTTTAATGTAAGTTACAAGTCCTGATTCAAAATCACTAACATTTCCACATTTCAGAGCACGATCTGATTTTTCTTGCATTTGTGAGGGTCCACAAGTATGGGAAAACATCCTGGAAAATGGGGCAGGGTATGGGTGAGAGGAGAAGAAAAGAGGAACAAATATGCTGTAGCTGCTCAGTGTCAACATCAGGGTGAAACACCGCAAGAATTCTGTCTGTACCAAACCCACTGGAGAGCAGATTTGACACAACTTTGCCCATAGAAACATGGCTGCTGCAGGCTCGGTCTGGTTCAACACCAAAGCTCACAACATCTGCTGCTTTAAATTTTATTTTGGGATATTCATTCTTATAAAGTCTGTAGCTGTCATTCCACAACACTGCACAAAAGGAAATGATCCAACTGAAATGCAAGGGCTACAAGACAACATCCACTGGGAGCAAATGACTGCAAAAAGCTTTAGACACTATGTGGTGTGCACTGACAGACATGAGTACTGAGACCAGGGAAAAAGAGAGCTGGTGATAAGGCAAAGTCTGCTGTCAGATGAGGAACTGAAAAACAGAGGTTGGAAAACAGGAATACGAAAGTAGGTGTAAAGTTGAAGTAGGACCCTGATGACCAAAATACTGCCACAGCCCTGACTGATCCCCAGAGCAGTTCAGCCACGTACCCTGGACTGACAGGCTCTTCTGAAAACCCAGCGTACGTGGAGCAGTCCCTCAGTGCTCAACCAAGCACGCATGCACAAGCAGCCCAGATAAAATGACACAGCCACTGGGCAGGACACTGCCCCCAAGCTGGACACACTCTGGTGTTAAGTGCCAGGTTAGATGATCAACAGCCTTACATGGTGAAAAATGGAAAGGGTTAAGTTTCATTTATCACAGCAGATTTGGCAGACACACCTCTGAAGGATTGGAATACTCCTATGGATGAACCAGGATCTATACACGGCATCATGATTAAGATAAGGCACATGAGATTAGAATATGGAATCTGTGCCCCTCTTGGATCGAGCTCCAGGGAGCACTGGCATCTGCACAGGCAGAATTACAACTTGTATCTCATCTGAAACACTTGTAATCCAACAGCTCAAAGCGATCTCCATCTTTAAACAAAACGCTCCCTGTTTACTTGTGTGACTTCTATTGGCTTCATTCATAGCAGGGTGTGCCTTTCCTTTTAAGCTGCTTAGGGGCCTCAGTGCTGACAATGCCCCCTCTTCCAGCAGGTACACTGTGAAAGCTCAGTTCTAGGGATAAGCCCTTGAAAATCCTCTACTAGAAGATATCATAGAACTATGAGTAAATTACAGGAAGAAAACCCAACATGGCTTCCTAAGTTTGTGGCCAACAGTTGATTAAATTCCTTTGCTTTAGAAAACCACAGTAGCAGAGATGATGGAAACCTCACAGGTTGGTATCAATGAACAGAAGCAACACTGGCCTGTTAAGATCGTTTGAAAACTTTAACTAAAAGTAAAGTATACCACAGAAAGCTCATGGTTTAAAGTGACTGCATCCTCCTAACTTTGGTGAATACTTCTATCTAAAAATGTTTATATTAGCTCAGGTGGGCACACATTTTCATTTTAGTACAATCTTACAACCTATAGGTTAAGTTACTCTATGACTGATATTTGCCCTACACCTCCCACAATCCTCATATTCCAATTAGGATTTGTTATTTTTTGATTCACTTCCTTTCATAAGAAGGAACAATTACTATCATATCAACTGAAATCTTGCTGTAATTAATACAAGCGAATACAGGAAATTGTTATGAAGAATGATTTATCATTATCTAATCAAGCTGACCTGTTCTGCAGTTACCATTAGAGAGCCAAATCAATGAGTTAGAACCCAAATTTTTACAGCTAACTGGCAAAGGTGTTATTTATACTCAAGGTATCAGGTGCCATAAAACATGTTAAATGTTCACAATAAGCTTCTCTAATTTTGCAGATTAAGTCTCTTAAAACGTTAAAGGTCTTCAGGCTGAGTTATTAATGAACTCCCTTTCTCATTAGAGAAATAAAATGCAATCTTTTAAAAAGAAGCACTCATCTGTAGAAGCTCCCTAATTAAACTGGTTCAAAGCACGTGCAACATGACAGTTTTGTACAGGGCTTCAACATTTTAATTGGCAGAAAATGCTTAGAGCTACTCTAGCAATGCTCTTGGTACTAAAGCAGAGGGTCAGCTCCTGCTACACTGAGACCACGCCACAAAGCAATCTGCTGCTGTACAAAACACACACTGTATCTGGTTTACAGCAATCTCTGAACAGCTAACAAGATAGCACATGTGTCACTAGAGGAGATTTATCTATAAGAAGTTAATTCTTTTAATGACTCTGGAATTGTTAAGAAAGATTACCAGCAATGCATCCTTTCCAACAGTTATTAACATCTATGAGAATGTAGTTACTTCAAGCTTTATTTCTAATGATGCTAATAATCACCTATGTACTAATCAATATTCACATTGCCAATACTTTTATTTTCAAAATACAGACGTTACATGCAAGATTTTAAAAGATTTTTAATATTCCAATGCAACTAAAAATCAACAGTTCCATTATAATTTACAAAAGACAGCAGTAGCAAATGTATTTGAAAAGTACATTCAGTTATGAAATCACAACAGTGGGTTCTGCCCTTAAAGTAACTGCTTTAACAGCAGTAAAAATATTTTTAGGTTACAACTATGGCGATGAGATAAGAAGTCTACTCAGTTTGACTCAAGGTACACACAAATAAAATTAAAACTGCCAAGAGGATTTTGATGGAACACTTCTCGTGCTTAGAGGGAAATAGTAGAGAGGAAGTGACATTGGAAATCAGAAAAGGGAAGTGTCAGAAATGGCAATTTAAATGCTCTTGTATCGTGCTTATGTCTGTTTTTTAAGTTCACCAAAAATTCTGGATGTCAATTCTACAGATGTGTATCAGCTAAAATATAAAAACGGTAACACCTAAAATCTTATTTTCCAGTGAATGAACTGTGATGAAAGTGTTTTTCTCTATTCCTGAATTAATAGGTCCACGTCAAATTTACTAAGAAATTTAGTGCCAAAGCAACATTGCAACTTTCCAACTCTGAGATAAACATATGGACCACCTCAGTCCCACTAAGAAAAAAAGACACTTACCTGATGCACCTGTTTTATCTTTATTCTCAACTGATGCATTTTTACTTCTTGTAAAATCTTCCAGCTCATCATAATGTACAATACAAAGCCTTCTCTCAATCTGGTAGAGCAAAGCAGGACACATGTACACAAACAGCTCAGGAGAAATTAGAGAGCTGGCTTCCAGACCATAGTACCGTAGCAGCTGTGTAGCATTTAAGCACTGCAAGCAAATTGTACAAACAAATTAAATATAAAAGCATCTATTTTCACTTACGGAAAACGCAGCACATTATTTGAGAACACAAACAAAGCAGAAACTTTGGTCCAAACGTTCCACCAGGGCTAAAACATGCCTTAAACTGATCTAAGTGGTTTATGAAGGTAAAGAAACAGTAAAAATATCTGCACTGCACACTCGAGTCTCCCAACACCTACAGAACTTTTGATACATGTCAGTGAAAAGCAGTTTCCATATCCTTTACACAGTACAAGCAATGAAGAAAGAGCTACAGATGAAGAGCGGAAAAATGTGAATCCAAAATAGGTTTTTCAACACTTCTCTTTACCTACCAACCTTCTGTGTTTTGAGTTTCACTTTTTAATACACTTTGAAACCTCGAACTCAGCACCTTCTAGTTTAAAGGTGCATCCTTCTAGTTTAAAATTATGACATCACAAGGTCCTGCATCTGTAGTTAACTGTAAGGAGAAGGGATTTATGGTGCTGGCAGAAATAATGGATGCTGAAGGAAAACACAGAACTTCCACCAAGCACAGTGCTACTGAAGCTACACCTGCAATTGCTTCTTAATCTCTTAGAACAAAGATATCAGAAGTGTGCTGAAAAGATGCAGGTACTTCAGGAAAGGGTGTCTGTGCAGTTTTCAAAAATGTTAATGATCTCAGACTCAGAAAAAGTCCAAAAAAGGTGTGTGTGCTGGCAGTATTCCTGAATTTTGGCAAGGGAAAAAACCTCACCTATAAGTAAGGTATCTCAGAAAGCTTTAAGGATCAACTTCATGAAGATAAATAGGCACGACAATAGGTCTCTGAGAAAAGACGGGTGATGGGCACACAGAAATGACAACTCAGAACTGTGGCAGTGACCTCCAGCACTGTCACTCTGCTACCTGTATTACACTGTGGTCCCAAATGTGCCTCTCTGTTATTTGTGGGTATGCACCTTCAATTACTATGTGACAGCACTGAAAGTCAGCTTACCAGCTCTCCATTCCATACTCACCTCTTCATGCTCGTGCTCGTCCTCACTGTGATCCTTGTGACCACGTGCTGCAGGAAGAGCATGTTTCCTCACACTGATCTGCTTGTGCGAGGCCTCTCGCTTGCTGGTGTGGCGGTGCCCGTCGGCACTGCCCAAACTGCCATCCTGGTGTCCGTGGCCGGCAGAGCGGTCACTGCTGTGGTCGTGGTGGTGCGCGTGCAAGCGAGAGGCATCGTGGACGTGGTCATGTTTGTGAACACGATTGTGCTCGTACTGGTCACCGGGATCGTGCTCCGGGGCGTAATCCCACGTAGCGTCTCCCGACGTCTCGCTGATCTTCTTTTGCTTCTTCTTCTGTTTCCGTTGTTTCCGTTCGGGCTGGTCCTGGGTGGTGTTTGTCTCCGTGGAAGGCTCGTGGCTCTGCTCTGCATGGTCGCCGTGACTGACGGAATCGTTGCGCGAGTGGCGCGTGCCGTTGTGCTCGTGCCGGTGCGGGCGCGAGTGGTGGTGGTGGTGACGGCGGCTTTGGTTCTGAACGTGTTTGCCCTCCTCCTTCACTGCGGGCACCGCCGCGTCTCTCTCAGCGTCACATTTATGATTTCTCTTTGCAGACACACCAACCGTGGTCTGGTTTTCTGAATCTGAGTGGCTGTGAGCATGGTTATGAGGATGAAAATGCTTTCCTTCCTGTACTTCCAAAGCATACAAGTGAGATACATGATCGTGGCCAATATCATCATGATTTATCATCACTACTTTTACCTCTCCCAAACCAAGGCTTATTAACAGTTTTTCCAGGCCAAAAAAAGATAATCTTCCATTTTCACCGTAGCGATCAAAAATCTTTTCAATGTAGTATTTTTGTTCATTTTCTGCTTCCAACGTTGAAAATTTACTGGGCATAGATTCTGTTCCTCCATTCTGGAAGTATGATTCATTTGAGATCTGATAGTCATTATGGTCGTGTACACGATCCTTTTTGGGACCGTTGTTATGTCCATCTCCATGGCAATGATTGCACTGATGAAAAATAAATGTCAGCAAACAAATGATGCAAAATTTTGTGTGCATGTGTACCTTCATCTCTGTTTCCTACAAGAAACACAAAGGGAAGCACTTAGCCGTAAAAGCAATCTCAATGTCAATTTGTATGGTGTATCAGTTTGGTACTCACGCCAACTGAATCACTCACAAAATTTCTTAGATATTGGCAATGAAAGAGTAGTAACTGCGGTACTTTTACTGCAGAAATTGTATTAATGTACTTTTCTTATCCAACAGTAAGACAGACTGTATTTTAGAGAAGCTGTTTTATAAACCATACTTACATGAGGTGATTATAAGAAAAAAGATTAACAACACTTACAGTCAGTCATATCAGAACATTTTTGTGCATATTTTCAGAGGCATCTATGCTTATGATAACCTATAATATTGAAAATCTCAATAAAACACAAGCTACAAAAGAATGAAAATGATTTTAAAATAACAATGCTGTATTTTCCTGTTCACTGGGTTGACAGGCAGGTAATACAGCTGAAAACGTATGCACCATTTGTTCTCTTTTGTGCTGCTAAAGTGCCTTCACTAAACACACACTGCACAATTCCTGATTTTGAAATCGGCCATTACCAATGTAAAAATAAGTTGTTATTAACCAACTTCAATGTATTGTTTAAATGTTCATATTTTTAGTACTTTTCACTTACACTGGTTTACAGACTTCAAAGATCTACATGGACATCCATTTAAAAGTAGGGTTATACAGAAAACACCTGCTTAGGTGACTCAAAAAATACTGTTATTGCTGACAACTGTTGAGCTGAAAGATGTTAATGCTGATTTTTAGAAATTATATTGAGCAACGTGGTTTTCAATTTAGCGTTACATGTAAAGAACTTACAATTCAGGACCAGGTTATGAAGGAGACGCTGCAAAAGCTTATCTTGTGTTCAGAATTGAAAACACTTCACCATTTTACACTGCAGCAAATGCAAGGATGTAAGGGAACAGGAAACAGGCCAGCTGTGCTTTAAGCTTTTAACATTGCCAGCGGTTTTAGTTCCTGATGTGCACCTTGACTAGAGCTGCCACTGGCCCTGCATCCACAGACACGAGTGACCTGCTCAGTGCATCCTAAAGTGCCACTGACTCTCACATGAGACAGGAGAAATTTGGTTGTCCTTCCCAAGTCCCCCACAGCTGCTCACTAAAATGTGCTTTGTGAAACTGGCCGGGAGAGTGCTCTGCAGCAAACCACACACATTTAAAGTCCATCTTACTTTCCCAAAATAGCAGCTTGCTGTTGTGTGCTTAAACACTTGTAACCACATTACTGTAACAGGTTGTTAACCACTTGTAACAGGTTGGCAGAGAAAAGGAAGGAGCTGCCTTCTAAGGACTTTATACAGCAAACAAATGTGTCAACACAGAAGACTGGGGAAAAAAAAAAAAACCTTTCTCCTGTTAACCTGTACAAATCCAAAAGATGGAAATTCGCTTTTCACTGGAGCTTCAAACATCTACAAAATTTTTTAAAAAAGCAAAACTCTCTTTTGCAATACTGTCCCATTTAAAAATATAAGCCCAGAAGAATATCTGTCAAATGGAGGCATCTGCATCAAAACTGATTCCACAGACATCAGATAGGTCAATGGCTACTCGTTGTACATTAGAGGCTTATTTTCATAAACAACTGTTCAATCATCAGTCTGGAATGACCGTGGTTTGTCTCCAGTTTGATCCTCTACATTCCAGTTACTGATTTCACGGCTGTGATAAACTTTTTCAAATAGTTCAGTAGGATAAATTCATCCCCAAAATTTACTGAAATATTATTTTCATATATTAATATATATATCATATATATATATCAAGTAATACTACTTTTGTAGGTAAGACACCTGTCCTCACCCTTTGCCACATAATGGTAATACAGCCAGAAGAAGCAAAGTTAAATTATTCTCATTTAAACAAGCACGATCCAGACTAAAATATCTCTACCAAGAAATTCATGACTAAAGCATGCTCATAATCCTTTTCACAACCTCATGATCTTTTCCATGTGACTGTCTCATACAATACTACTAATACATTACTTGGAAACTTTAGTCATGCATCCCTAATTGTGGTGTTTAGCTTTGAATGGTACCTTTTCTCCATGCCATAGTAGTTAAAATAGTTTGTAACCTATGATTGTGATTCATTGCTCAAAAACAAGAGCTGAGCAGTATCAGACCAATTTAAAAATCAATTACTTGTCTGTTTTCAGTTAAAATAGTAATAACTCTAGCACAGTATTTTTGATCTTCTATTGTATAATATTCTGTATCTTCTATTGCAAGTCTCATTACGGAACAGATACTTAAACAAATGTACCCATAACAGAAAGTTTCCAAAAGAACAACCAGATAGAGTTAATTCTTTCTTTCTTTCTTTTAAAACAAGCTTCATTATTCTCTAGGCAAGCGTAAATAGCTGTCACGTTCAACCTGTCAGGCAGTACTCATATGGGTATAATAGTGGAAAGCCGAAGCCCAAGTTCTATACACTTCAGTGGCACAAAATTGTATATAGCTCATCTCATTATGGGAACATTAAGACTCTCAAATCCCCTCAAGAGCATATGCAAGGGCAGCCTGAGGAAAAGGCTACACCAAAGTTGGAAAAGATTCTGCCTATTACTGCTGTCAGCCTTTGCCTAATTCTGTTCACTCGTTTGACTCCCTGCTGCCTCCCCTCCTCCCCTCCACAGCTCCTGAGGGGCAGGAACGCGATCCTGGGCAGACAGGAGGGAAAACAACTCCAAGCTGTGGGTTGGTAAGAAACTCCAGCACCCGTAAAGGGCACGGCTGAAATAACAGCACCTGCTACACCTCCCTGAGCTGCAGCAAGAACACAAGGAATCCTTCCTGACATCTCCGGCAGCGGGATAAGCCCACCACAAGCCAAGCTCCAAAATTAGAACATGTACATTTGCAGCAGCAAAGATGAAGTGTGTCCCACCAGAGGGCATTTCAGAAAGGCACAGGGTGCTGCCCAGGGCACCCCGTCCCCTCCTCATGCAGCAGTGCAAGAGATCATGCCCAACAAATGCACAGATTGAACATCCGCGCACACGGAGGCTTGAGGTCAAAGCACCTGAGCAGCACATGAGCTCAGTTACCTTCTCTGCATGGAAAACTCAACACATCTCTGTGCAAACTACTGCCTGCCTAGCGTGTTTCAGCTATTTGAGCAAAGGCACCTGTGACCAGAGTTGGGTTTGGTTTTGTTTCTTTTTAAAATCTTTTATCATTCAATTTCACTCGGATTTCTGAAATTTATCCACGGTGCTTACTATTTTAACTGTTCTTATATAGCACTTTATGCCTTAAAGCCTGGAGTATGAATGTGATTCGAAGGGACATCTTTATTTATCACCAACTGCTTCCACTGAGACTAGAAAACTAGTTCAAAAGTTAGACTTTACTTAAAACAACAAACTTGGATTCAAATAATATGGTCATACAAAATTCAAACTCAAATGAAAGCCACATCTGTTATTGCAGCATTTGCAGCCCACGTGGTACAGCATTTTTTCAGTGTACAATGCTGACTAGAATATTTTAAGTGCCCAACTTTCTTCCCCCTAATCCTTTTTCTTGTCTGGTCCCAACAATTTTAATAACCTGAACTATCTGTAATATAAATGCACTGATTTCTTCCCTTCCCACACTCCTTCCCAAGTAATTTCAGTTTCTCTCCCTCGTTGTTCCAACTTTCTTATCCTTGTTTTCTCTGAAGAATGTTCTGCTCATCTACGAAAAACATCTTTGACTCCTCTAAGTTACTCAGTTTGAATGGCACAGAGAGTACAGTGCCTTAGCAATATTTCATGGGCAGCTACGAGTTCCACATCAAACATATGCTCCAGCTAAGGCGAGAGAGAACCCAGAGAGACAAGAGGTGCTAAAAATAAGGACAAAGCAATATTCCTACCAAACTAAGGCATTCTCACTGTGAGGCAGTGAAAGTTCAGCACTTGTGTAATTCACTTCTGTTAAGAACTCCTCGGACTAACAGCTCTACGAGAAATGTCAATTTCTTAAAAAGAGAAATACTTCTTGAAATTAAGTTATTGGCTACATAAAGACAGTTTTTCTTACAATTCCTAAAATTTCACTTCTTTTCTATTTTGCAGGTGTTCACTCCAATGTACATGCAGGACAGATGTATGCAGCCTCCCCCCATCCCAAACTCTGCAATACTTCATACAAATATTCAGTTAAAAAAAAAAGGCTGGGATCTCAAAATCCAAATGAATCTACTCTACATTTTTTAAACTTCACATTTTTAACAAATACTAGAATACAAAATCCTAATAATCTAGCACATAGTTTTAAGGTACATTATTTTTTAAAAAAATTAATGTGAAATTAATATAATGTTGTTACTGAAAGACATTTTAAGAAAGCCATAAACCCATTGTAACTAAATAATAACCTGTTTTTGTTTTATCAATCTTAAGCTGACATTAGCTTCTGCCAATGGAAACAGAAAAACATGCTACAGATTAATAAAGTTAAAATTAACCATTTCTAACTTTAGTTCTCACCCATCTCCTGTATTTTCTTCCTTCTTCTATTTCAGTGAAACAGGTTTGTGGATTTCAGTAAAACTCATTCATTTGAAAACCTATAGCCCAGTAGGAGGGGCACTTTGTAAGAACAGACCATTAACTAATTGATCCAAGCCCTATTTGCTAAGTTAATACCAGATAAGACTTAAAGAGTACAGAAAGCATTTATGCATAACTGAACACACCATAAATACTTCTTAAAAATCTGAACTGTGAAGTATTTGAAAAGCCAAGTCCCAAGCATAATAAAATGATCTTGAACTAACACAGTAGCAATCTACCAGCTCCGTTATCCAGAAAGCAGTGTTTATTTTGAACATAAAAAAACTGGACAGCCTTTTTCAAAGGGTCAGCTATTTGTAAGAAATTGCTGAGTACAGGATCCTTCTCAGAGCTCAAAAGAATATAAAAAATTCAGAATAGTTGGAAGTTCTGTAAGTACAAGTTCTGCTCACCAAGAACGAATCTGCAGTCTTTCATATATAAATTGGATGTAGTCCATAAAACACCTATTAATGCACAGAATTGATAACAGAGCTAATTTGCTTTTGTGCCAATATTCTACTGTTCATTTAAGTCCTATTAAGATACCAACCAGTGCTTGTAAGAATGAAATACTTGAAAAGATGAACCAGTTACAGGTGCATCTTACTATTTCATTTTTCTACTGAAAGTAAGCAAATTGTTTGTTAGAATCAAGGCTGAAGTTCAACAAATATTTTAAGATGGTGTTGCACTTAAAGCAGCAGTGCTGCCCTCCCCCACTGCTTCACTCTCTCCTTCCCATTCCCACAAAACCATTTTTGGATACCAGCACATTTGTTTGCTGATCTGTTCACTGTGCAGCTGTACAACTAGATTCTGCTGAAAAACAGCCTAGAGAAAGGAAAAAAAAAGATTATTTTCAAGACAGATTACACTTCCTATCTGGCTCACTGTGCAGCTGCACAAACACCACAGTCCACACAAAAAAGAGCCACCCAGCTTTAGGGGGGAACACCAGTTACTGATCTGGCTGATCTGCAGTCTAACAGAAGATTTTGATAGAGCACAAATAAAACAACTGGCCACCTCAAAATGCACTCAAATAACATTGAAAAAACAGCAGTGGACATACTTCCTATTGAAAGCCATTTGAGGATAATTTCTCCAGCTTTCCCTTCAAAGCAGAATATAACAATATTTCTAATAAAGTGTTAAAACCACTTGCAGTACTTTTATTGTTCTTGTAACTTACACCACTATACCTATTTCATCCTTGCACTACACTGTAATACTTGTGGTATGTTAGAAAGCATTAAAGGCATGTCTTTGATGAGTGTTTAATACCTACACCATTATAATAAACCCCTCTTCATCCCAGCTACAATCCAAAAAGGAATTATGCACGCCTACTGCTAAGCCGATGACTTCTTTCACATGAAAAAACTAGAAAAATAAATTTAGAAAAGTTGTCAATTATGGAAGTCCATTAAAAATTGAGACTAAAGCAGACTCTTCTCACATGTGCTATGATTGTGAAGGCCACTCCTAGAACGAAGAGGTTTCAAATTCTTTACTTGACAACATATACCATTGAATCAAATCTGTGTTTTTAAACAAGAGATTTAGTTAATGAACCACCATCACAGACTTTTATAAGGCGCTCTGTCAACATGCCACTCAAATTCTTCTTAGCAAACTTACTCAGCCAAGAGAACAAACCAGGAGAACCACCACTTAGACAGCAGGCAGCTACTGGAACCAGTGACATCTGGAATTAGTGGGCTGCCAAACATCTTTGTTCAGTAATCGTGGGAGACAAAGGAGTTTGTGAAGACATCCTGGCAGATTCAGAAGTAACACTTAACCAGTCTGACACAGGACATAAAGCAGTTGGACATATCTCAACAGGCAAATCCAGCAAGAAAAGGCCCAGCTGAACCAGTATGTGTCATTTTCACCACATCCCAAGGGAGACCTCAACAGAATTCATGCCATTTCCCAGCCACCATTTATTTCAGCCAAGATTATTCTGAAAGATCTACCTGGCTACTCACTACAGGTTTGTGTGGTGATGGAGGCAACCACTCAAACTGATACAAATGGCTTCAAAAATCACTCGCCACGAACTATAAACCTTTCTTAGCAAGATATTAACTCGGAAGGGAGACAAGTTTGAGGTGAAATAATGAAAATGTAGTATTTAATACCCAATAGTACTCTTAGTGCAAGATTAGAGACAGAAGAGGGGCAAGGAAGCACAATATTACTGGTCATGTGTGAGGCAGAAGTGTTAAGGGTCTGGCATTGCTTATTGTCAAGGGAAGTAAAACTGAAGCAAACTGTAACTGCAAGCCCAGAATAAAAAACAGCAGAGCACATGAGGCATCATTTTGGTATTTCACTATTATTCCATCACTGCTTGATTGAATACAAGGAACTCACGTATGACACTTTTCATAGGATATGGGCAAAAATCAGCCAAAAATGTGGGGTTTTCCCATGGTTAATATACACTCCTTTTATGTGAAGAACAATGTACTCCTCTAGGTGTTTCACTTCGAGAATATTTTGTTTATGAAATATAATTAAGCCTTTGTCTTTGCCAATTTACTGTTAACAATTAAGCTACAGTAATGGAGAAAATTCCAGTAAATTAATTTATTTATAGAAACTCTCAGAATTTTTCACAAATAAGTGACATTTTGCCTTTTCCAACTTTATTCTTGTTTTAAGAACTCAACAACAGTATAAGGCAAAGTATGGGCTTCAAAGACTGTGAAAGTATTTTACATCACTCAGCATGTTTACCGCAATTAATTTGAACCACAATGTTTGATACAAGGAAAACAGAATAATAATTTGCTATACTTTTAGCATTCTTATTAAAGCATCTCATCTTCATCTGTTCTTTTAGGAGTCAGCATTAACCCCTCACACTCCTCTCCCTACTACTGAACATACATAGTTAGCAAAAGCCAGCATAAGAATTTTTGCCTAAAGCCACCAAAAATGAACTTCTAGGACTCTGTATCACACTCTGAAAGACACAGATGCATACATTTAGACTACTCACTTTATAAAACTCAATCTCTTATCTGGAGTACAAAGACAGCAACTCAGTGAAAAAATAACTAGCTATGGGCATACTACAATGAAAAGCAAAATGTTGTATATACATCCTGCTGCAGCTACTGTGTATTTATTTACTGAATGTATGGTCTGGGAGCAAGTGGACCCTGTTAACATAATGCAATGCCTCTGCTGGAGTAGCCTCAAAACACAGTTCAGAAGAGCAAGGACGGAAACCTATCCCGTTTATGTATTGTATCAAACATCAAATAAATAGGAATATTTTATATTTAGCATAAAAACTTAGTATTGCAAGGTGACCACGTTATTTGGAATGCAGCCAAGTAGCATTTCTTAAGTTTTAAAGTGTGCTAGTACAATGTGAAACTGTACTTTTAGGCTGAGGTGCTGTCTTCTAGAGACTGATGTTGAGGTCAGCACAAAAAAATGCTTCTATATTCTGCAAACAGCACCAGACAATACATATGGCCTATATGACACTGTTTGCATTTCATGGAATGAGAATACTTGTCAGGGTAGTGGAGCTCTGATGGAAAGAAGCCTTCCCTGACAGGAATGGTTACAGAAATTGCACAGAGCCCTGAGAAGTAATGTAACCATCATGTGCAACACAGAGCACAATCTCCCACTTGACAGGAAAGCAGCTTTTTTGGGCTGCTCTGTACATGACGTGAATGAAGCAGTGCCTACAGTGGCAAAGCAGGACTGAGAAGTAGCCCTGGCTCACTGCTCCCCCTTGCAGGAACACTCACTTGGGGCATTATTAGTTATTTTGCAAGAGGGATTGAACTCAACTGCCAGCCGTGCAAATGACATGTGGCTATCACGAACAACCCTAGATGGAATTCAGTGCTACTCCATCCTTGATTTTAAAATGCAAATCAATATTAACAAAGATATTACTAAAAAATAAAAAAAAAATCCACAAAAAGAATCATGTTGAACAGTGTCTACTCAAAGAGACTACCTTGAAGATTACACACATTTTTCCTTTGTTTTTCTTTGATACTCCAGTCTCAGTATGGCTGCATGCTATCATCAGCTATTAGCTTGGTTAAAGAGGAACTATTTACAGCTACCAAATCACCAGCTCTAAATAATTTATCATTTACAGTTATCTTTGAGAATTCAAGGTATTATTGTTGTCCAGTAATAACTACCACCCTAAAAACCAATTTATGAATGTGGTGCAAGTATCTTGAGATCTTTATCTCTATATATAAATTGTATGACACACCTGCCTGGAATTCATGTTGTATTAGAGTGGTCTTTACTAGGAACTGTGATTGGAAACTATTTCTAAAGCATTTATAACCTACACGCAGAACCGCTGCACAAAATCTCTCTTGATTATATTTACAATTTTATGCAAATTCTGCATAAAACATCTTTCATACATTCTGAACCTGAAGAGCGTCTCATCTCACATATGCATTTTATCTCACCTAACCAACCACGACTTAGAGTGATGACTTTCAGACATGATCAGTTATACATCAACTTCCAATACTACACAGGCTCTCTTCCAAATCTAGACTGGTTTAGCTACCTCAGTGACTTCAGAATGGGGTGTCTTTATCACTTAAGCACTCAGTTGAATCCTTACACAATTTTCTGTACCTCTTAACAGTCCAGAAACTCACTCTCTCTCTAGAGTTTTAACTCCTCTGTTAATATTCTACATTTTGTATAGACATGCTACTTTGTTTAATACTGACTTGTGACTGTCAACACAGAAGAAAAAGAGGGGCAGGTTTCTCTCACAAACTTCATGAGGCTACAGAGAAGGCGACAGCCAGAAGAGAATGAAGCTCCTGGGTCACTGACAGCTGAGAGAGAATAGACAACAGCTGAGTCATTCCTCCTCTGCAGCAATGGAAAAAGCAGCCAGGAAATGGAAAGAGACAAGATGAGGCAGCACAACGTGATAGAAGATGAGACCATTTCCAGTCTAATGAATCATGTCCCCCAGCACAGGTACAACACCCTACATGTAATCCCCTTCTTCTCGTAAGCTTTTGAGACTGACGTCAGCAAACCATATTCTTACAAGTCTTTTATGCAGCTTTCTAGCTTTCAGGGTATCAAAACCTGTGCAGACTTTGCACTACTCCAAGAGGTAACAAAAGTGACTTCAAACAACTATTTTTTAACTTCGTTACTCCTCGGATTTTTATTACACCCAAAACACCTGGAGCAATGGCACTGATTCAACAGCATTTAAAATACTATGAATAGGTGGACTGATGCAGCACATACCTTTCTTCCCTTTAGGAGGTTACACCGTAGCAGGACATGGTTTCCAGCATTTCAATCAGTTTTTGAAATTTAGAAAAAAAATGGTTTTATTAGCTTTGCCTAATTGGTACACATTTCCTCACCAGACCTTATCAGGGGTATTTCAAGTAATACCTCATCTGTAATTAAAGAATGACCTAAGAGCAGTCTAAATTCTTTCTGCATCAAGTGTTCCTTCAGGCCTTTATCAGCAAGATAAAATTACTAGTTTCATCTAAGATAACTTCAGTAGCCCACCCCCAAAGATTATACTTTTCATATGATAGAATTGTTTTAAATAATTGCTTTCTAAATTAACTTGGACTCCCATAGAAAACCAGGAAGTTATACAGATTTTCTTCACATTAGAATAGAAATTGCTTCCCAAAAGGCATAAATTCTCAGTGTTCACAGAACTCACCCTGCACCTAAAGCTCAATCCTGTAAAAAGCCTACCTGCCCAAGGAAGAGAACTGCCATTAGTTTCGTTCTGTGAAACTTCTACTGACATTTTTAAATGTGTTACAGAAAGCCAACATACATTTGACAATTCTGAAAACATGCTATAAAATAACACGCTATGGAATAGCAGGTGTTCTGACAGTTGATCATCGACGAAAATGGAATGAGATTTTCTTGTTCTGGTATGATTTTCATTGCTGACACATGCAGTTACGTCTGTCCATCCCTCCTACTGTCCAACAGTTTGTACAGATGCCACCATCCTTCCACCAAGTTTCACTACAGTAAAGGACCAAACTGTAACTTACAGAAAAACTTTCATAGAGTTTAGCTTTTAAGTATCCTGTGTAATTGTAATCAGCAATTCCATCTGATGGAAGCACGTAAATGTTCTCAAATTGATTTACTTTATCGCTGATTTATCGAGTGCCCATCATACATTCCAAACAAACTTCCACTTCTGTAAAAACCGTGACAGAAACAGGAATAAGTCTTTACAATAGGCACAATCATGATCAAACGACATTGGAACTGGACAGCCAAGGCAAACAAATCCAAACACACTTCCTTTGGGACTATATACAAGCCTGAAGTCCATGTGATCTGGTGATCTGGGCACTACTTAAAAAGCCCCTTCAGACTTGAATCAGCCATTGCTTTGCAGAAAATGTATTATGAATAGAAAGAGTAAATTACAATTCCTTGACTTACTTAGTGAAGATCACGAAGGAAACCTATGCCCTGTTGGATATATTAATTTTGCCATATGTATGTATTTATCTCACTCGTGCAAGTCAAAGTAATGATGGTCAGCTTGTGCTTTTTCACGTCAAGTAAACTTTCTAGAACATGTCTGAATTACCCTGACGATCCAGTTTCATTCAATTATTTTCTTGCAATGGGAAAAACATCCATTAAGACAAAGCCTGTGAGCATATCTGAATAATTTTAAACCACAACTCTGCTGTAATTGCACATTTTAGGACTGACTGGATATATGCTGCAAACTTAATACCCAGGTTTTATGTAACCCAACCAGGAAAGCACAAAGACCTCCACAAATGTTAACTGAAACAAAGCTCATTGTTTTGGAGGATTTTTTTTTATGTAGCCAGAATCTCCAGTCATACTGCCTCTTCCAGACAGGTAACAGTGTATAATCCCTCTACACCCAGCCTTGGACACTAACACAATGCCCATGTGGAACTGCCACCATTAATCTCATCAAGCACATACAATTAATTCACAGCCTACCCATATATCCATGCCCTATTCTCCTTTAGAAACAGACTGCATGGCTGCACACTTTTTGAAGAAAAAAGTATGGGTTAAAAGCAGTTTAAAATAAAAAGTGCTGCAGGACATCACCACTGATTCTATTTTAACCATTAATCTAGCACAAGAATTTAGCTGCTAAAGTCTATAGCGACACCAGTCAACGTTCTTGAGGACCAGAGAGCTTCTACAAGTTATTTTCTTACATTATCATGCCAGATTATTAGCCTATATAGTAACCATTAGTCTCTGACTTTGGGAGTTGCATAGCATGCCTCAGTCCAGCCCACACTGAATTCCTATTTCCCTGCATATCTGAAGCAAAGCACGTTATCCAGTGAAAGAAATCAAGAGTGCATCCTCTGTTAAAATCAAATTTAAAAAACCTCATATACCTTTTTAGTAGATACCTTTTTAATATAGAAAGTTTTCTATTCTTATGTCACCGTGTCAGGTACTACTACCCAAAGGGATACAAGAACATACCCACTGGAACGTGCCAGGAATTACTTTTGTTAACTAGATGACAACTGCTTCCGCTTGTCTGAAAACTAACCAGGTCTTCCAGTGTGCATTTCTCAGTTCTGTATCAGGCTCCAGGTTATCGCAGGCTCCCTTGGTGTTACGGTACAAGATCCTACCTTAATAAAAAAAACACATTATGATTGCTACTTACAGACATACAGCGTTAGGAGTGCAAGAAACCAGAAGTATTCCTACTCAGGCAACTCTTGCTCACAGAGTTTTAAGAGCTAGGAGGCATGAACGCTTCTACAGAGAGGCCCAAAAACGACAAAGATAGCTAGAGATTTTAAAGAGCATTTTTATTCCGCAGTTTCAACGTTAAGTGTGTATTTCCAAAGGATGCAGCATAAGCACCAGAGATGCTTGAGAACAAGAAATCAATTCTTTTTGCTCATCATTTCTGTGTCCGTATAGTACACCTACAAAGGCCCCTGACCCTTCCGCCCTTACCCTTGTTTAAGGTTACGCGCAGGTTACAGCCCAAGTGATTCTTCCGCAGCTGTTAACGCTAAATCCCAACCGTAAGCTCTGCAAGACTTAATCGCGTGGCTTGTTCATCACCCACCGCCACGCTACTGCCCCAAAATACCGCCACGTCCCGCGGGGGTCCTTGGCGGACCCCGCACGGCCGCTCCCGCTCCGCGCACCCCGCGGCGCCCACGCCGGGCGGGCACGGCCGGCACCTTCCACCCGCACCCGCGGCCTCCACGTGGCCGCGCCGAGAGCGAGCGAGCTCGGCAGGGCCAGGGCGCGCCCAAAGGCGCACTCCCGGCAGGAAGGCTCCCACAGGGAAGTGGGAGAGCGAGCGCCGGGCAGCTCCGCGCGGCTC
>VZTF01006958.1:262199-415893 GCA_013397755.1 Cnemophilus loriae | reverse complement strand
ATATATACACACACACAGATGTCACACACTGATTTCCTGTCTCCCCTTGCAACAACCCAATTGCAGGTGACGAGGTAGAAGGTTGACATATATATGTATACAGAAGAAGTAGTTTGTTTAGACAAACTATGAAGAAAAAAACCCCAACCAAAACCCAAAGCCACTCAATTAGTTATTCTGCACACAGATTTAGTTCTNACCATAGGTTTTAGTGCAAGAGCTGCCTGCACATCATTATTTGAGGAAAAGAAAGCAGGACTTTCTATAACATGGGTTCAGAAACCCAAACCAAAAATTATTAGATTAGGCATTTACCATGAAAAAAAGCTGAGGAGTGTGTTTTGCTGTAAAGCCCATGGAGCAGCTTTCTGTGCTGCAGGGAAGCTGGAACAGCAGAGCAGGGCAGCGAGCGCTGCAAGAGTGCTGAGAGCTTGAGAAAATACAAATGCACGCAACAAATCCAGACTGATTTTTCAAGCTTCAAAAAGAATATGTTACCATACTTTTAGAACAGAACTGGTTTGGTTTTTTTCCCCCCTCTCCTCTCGCGGGGCATTTCCTTGCTGAGTAACACTGCCACAGCACATTCTCATATGTTGGGCTGCAGGANAAAAAACCCCAACCAAAACCCAAAGCCACTCAATTAGTTATTCTGCACACAGATTTAGTTCTTATATCCTGATAGTGCCTCTGACTGTAAACAGAAGTAAGAGTCTCGTGAGTATTCCTTGGAGAACTGGAACAATAATACTGAAAAATATTTTAACCAGGAGAAGTTAATTTAGAAAGCTGGTAGTTGAATGTGTACACAAATCTTGTTATATAAGGGGGAGAAAAATGCCACTACTTGTTGCCAAAATGAAGTTTTGTACCCCTCTGGCAAATTCAGCTTTTTTTGGTTGAAGAACCCAACTTAATTTTCTTACTTTTGAAATACTGATGTCTCATGAAAAAGCCAAGGTAGTGGCTTGAAACATCAACTTCCTCCTTTTATTTTAAATCATCTTGTCCAAGATTTAATCAGAACTTAAAGCAGTTTGAATGCTGACATAGATGGGTTTGTGGCACATGCTACATGCATATTTTCTTTCCTGTTCTTTAAAACATTTTTTCTAGTTTCTGTCCCTGCCTTTCATTCATTCTGGGAGCCTGAAACAAAGTCAGAAATGTCATTTCTTCTGTGACAATGACCAACAAGTACTCAGTTTGCTAGAGAAAATCAGTGGCAGAATTAACCTTGAGGAGAGAATGGCGAACAGGGCACAGCTGTTGTCAATGCAGACTTGCCAAGCAGAAGAGTTTTAACCAATTCCTCAGGAGGGGAAGAGCTTTGCTACAGGAAGCTTGCTCACAAGTACACTGACAAGAGCTCTGAAGTGAAATATCAGGGAATCTTAAATAGAAGTCATAATTTGCTACTCCATGTCTCAGATATGACCCGATGACAGTTGTCTCTTGTGCTCTGAATTTACTGATGTGTTTTCTGTGTAACCATCTCTGGTTAGTTGTGCTGTACAGATTTACTTGTACTTTCACTGCTTGGTGGTTTGAGCTGTGCTCATCTCCAGGCACTGAGATTGGTGCTGAAGCAGCAGAGACTTTGCTTATGGCAAGGTCAGAGGGGAAGTGTTTAGGCATCACGGGGAACTTAAGCAAGGAGGTTGTGATTCTGTGATTAAAGCTTGTGCTTGGAAATAGGCAGTGATGTCCTCTGGGGGATTTCACTGCCTCAGGACTGCTTGGTTTGTTTGCAGTGATTTTAAAGCCCAAGTTTATTTAACTCCACAGCCATACATAAAAATTGTACTTTTAGTAGAGACTATATATGCTTTTTTTCACCTTCCAGCCAAACTGGATGCTCTCCTTTAAGCCTTCGCTTGGCAGGTTTCTTTAATTAGCTCTAATTGGTTTCAACTGTGTGAGTTCCAATGGTAAATCAAAGTAGATCTGGCTAGTTTTGCACGAAATAGTAAGTATAACTTGAAAGTTACTTTAGTCGTAAGGCGAGGGAGAAAAGGGAAATCCATCTGAGCTTTTTTGTTTTGTTTTTAAAAACCATTCTTACCCTTCTTCTCTTACAACATGGAGATACCCCTCTGTTCGGACAGTATCTAAACATGCATGAGCATTTGTGGAGGTTTTGAAGCAAAAGTATCAAAATCAGTGATACCATCTGCATAATTTTAAATATGGTGCTAGTGTAAGTAGCAGCGGGAAGTCAGCTCAAACAGAAATCTAGGAATTTTTTATTTATTTTTTTAACATGCCAAAACAAGATACAGGTTTTAAAGATCTTTGTTTTAGAAGTTTTTGAATTGGTCTCTCTGTGGGGAAGGGCTGGGCTTTTTTGTTATGTTTTTAAATGAGGGCTGACATTTTTAGAAAAAATATAACCCCTTTTTCATTGGCTCTAGACTTAAGGTTACATAAACATTAAAGGACATAAGCAGAAGGGTGTGATGCTGCAGCAGCAACTGAAGTCTTTGGTGCTCAAGAGTTTGTCTGCAATTTGGGAAAAAAGCCAATATGACCTTTGGCTAATTTTGCAAAGCTAGCAAACACTGGTGTAGTTATCCACAGGAAAACTTGCTGGCAAACTTGACTTTGTTAAATGACTCTCCCTTTGTTTTGTTATTATTTGTTTTACACATAACTCTCTAGCCCTGCTCTCTAAAGCAGTCAAAAGCCCTTTCATTGGATCTGAGACAGGCAGGATTTGCTGGTTTCAGGTCTGGGATAAAATTCGACATGGAAGATATTCTTCCTCTCTTGCAGACTCAGGTTTGTTTATCTTTCTCCTTTCCTTCCTGCCTGCTGAAATCACCTGTTTGCTTGTGGCATCTTGTCTGTAGGCAGTGGTTTCAGGGAGATATCATCTTCATTCCAAAGGATGTGGTGGGAGGGAAAGGCCAGTCAGCTGCTTCCTGCAGCACATGAGTGGGGTGAGATTGTAGAGCACAAAGAGCTTCTGGTCCTACTCACACAAGAGCTCTGTATCAATAAATATGGATATTATCTGCTGGAGCCAGGCAGGGTTCGAAACATTAAACAAAGCTGTGCTAGCTGGCTGGGTGGGGTAGAAATTCCTCTAAAGGCTTTCACTTATAATAGCAAACGACTGATTCCAAAACTGACCCACCTGACCAAAGAGAAAATATTGACTTTCATGTAATCTCTTTAGAAGCTGAGGAATTTGTTTTACACCCTCTTCTCAAACAGAATGGAAAAAGTTAATGAGACTGTCCCTGACATTATTTGAAGGAATCAATGAGGAGCTTAAAATAAGAAAACAAAGGTCAGCATCTTTTTTTGTCAAATTTTAACCACCAATTTAGTGAATTGGCATTTTTTATATATGACCTAGATTTAGCTGAGTAATGGAAGCATAGCTCTTCTAAAGCTGGATTTTAGTAGGCAGCTGGGGTGCAGTTCCCCATTTCTTTTACCCTTGTTACACTTGGGAGTGGAAGTGACAAATTTTGAACTCCCGCAATTCCTCCATTATCAGCAGGAAGAATCAGGAAGCCAAGACATCCTTAAACTGGTGGCTACGTGTTTTGGGTGCCTCGGGGCCATTGCTCATCTATGAAATTTTGGCAGTGGAAAGGGAAGCCAATGTGAGCTTGAATGAATGGGCAGGGATGTCATACAGCCTCATCCCATCTTTAGAACAGATCCAAAACCTGAGAGACACCTACAGAGAACATGTGGGACAAGAACATGCACTGCCAGGGAAGACAAAGGTATTGTTTGCAGAAATAAAGCACGTTATGAAATGGGTGTTTTGTTTGCTTTTCTTTAAATAAACTGTACCAGCAACAAAATCTAAAATCGAGAGAAGGCTCTCAAAATCAAAATTATCAAAGGCTGGCCCACAGTTTAGAGAAAGAATTAACTTAAGGTCAGCTGTGTTTAGCCTTCCATGCCTGATAATTCATAACTGAAGTGAACTGAAGTGAGCAGTAGGATGCTGGCCTTTAGGGCACTATTAAAACTACATGACCTTTGCTTTGAAATGCTGGTATGCACCTAAAGTTGGATAATTTTCCCCCATAATTTACGTTTGTAATTTTTACACCTGTATTTCACGATTTCTAGAAAAAATAAATAAGGAGACAGCAGGAAGAGTGTGAATGACATTAGGAAACACCCCAATTTCCAAACCTTGAAGTACGGCCATTAAGTGTTGCAGCTTTATTTTCCATGTTGCTGCCCCAAGATCCTTTGCACAGTTGGATGGTAATTTTTGGTTTTAATGACACAAGAAAGAGAGTGAATTTAGACATAAAGAGCTATGAAGAAGGGAGTAAACTTCAGCTGATACACAAAAAGATGAATCATAGGGACACCTAAATATGGTCTAAATAACAAGAAATGTGAAAAGCAGAGGTGAGTATCAGTGGCATTACAGGGGGCACAGGCCATGGGGATGTTGCACAGCAGAACTGGGAAGAGAACAGAGAAAGGGAGAGGCCTGTTACGTAACTATTTCTGATCTGCATGGCATAGCAACCTCACTCGATACCTCTTTCTGGACACTAGTAGTAACTCCTCTGAGAGCAGGTAACCAAAGCAGCAGAATACACTATCACAGTGATGAATACTTCCCATTATTGGTTAGAAAGGAAGTGAAGTTTTAGAGCATTTTCTCAAGCCTGGGACTAAGGAGTCTGCTCGTGAGAGAGGGGATGTGGTAATGTGTCTTTGCTGACCCATCAGGTGATGGATTTGCCATGTGCTAGAGCATTGAGAGCTCTGAGGAGACTCAAGGGTGGCAATGCCAGTAAGCAAGCAGAGAGAAAATAAAGCATTTCTGCAATGCTTGGGCTGGACTAACTTTGCTGAAGTGTTGGACTGACATCCAGTCTGTTCATCCACGGATACGTCATCCAAGAAAATGAACTCACAAGCTCAGGGAAAGAAAATCACTCTGAGACAAACTCAATGCCGGTTTTGTCAACACTGAAATTGGGGGGAAAAAAAAAAAAAAAAAAAAGTTACGTTTGAATATGCTTGATTTCACTCACACTCTTTCCACTCCTCTCAGATAATAACCTTGCCTTGTATTTCTTACCCCTCTCATCATAAATATAAATAAAAAATCATTTCCATATACACAAAGGGTAAACTCTTAATGATTTTCTGTAGTAGCTCTAATGAAATTATTGTGCACTTCTCCAAGAAAAACATGAGTTCATGCCTTTTCTTGGTTAAGCAGAGCATCCCAAGAATATTCAAAATAAAGTGTTGAACACCAAAGGCAGTTTGTTCTTTATAACAGATTTACATTATTGAATGTATACCAAAATGCACCACAAGCATACAGTGATGTAATTCAATGCTATAAATTAATTGAAAAAAACCCAAATACTACTGCCTTTTGGACAGATGGGGCAAAATTAAAGGACTTGTGAGTGAACTCACACTTTATTTTTTCATTTAATCATGTTGCCATCTCTCAACAACTCTGTCTGCTCAAGGAACTGCTTCCAACAGGTGGTTTTCTTTAAACGTATGAAGAGTGTTTCTGTGTGATTTCTGAAGAGTTCTTCTCTCTTGCTGAGGTTTCTTAGTTATTTCTCAGAAGACAAAAAATTACCCGTGAAGGTGCTTCACCCTGTTCATCCATTAACGTGAGTGGGTGGTGGCTCTCACTGAAAGCAGTCTCACAGTAGCTTTTGGCTGTCAGGCCACTTATGTAGTTACCTACACCCACTACCTTAAAGCAGTTCATAGAATCATAACCTTACTTTGAACGGTATTTACTTCAGAGAATCACCTTTCTGTATTTTTTTGCAGGCAGTTTGGTATAAATCTTTGTAGTTGAGTAAACATTATAATTTCATTTACTTTTTCAAAATAGTTTTCTATTAATTGTTAGCTGTATGAGAGAAATCTACTGGATTAATTGCAAGTGCAATCTCAAGTTTGAAAGCCTATAATCTGTCAGATTTCCAGTTTACTAAAATTCTGAGAATAAGTCTCCAAAGCACAACATAATATCCTTTGGCAAATCAATACATATAATGGAAAGAAGGAATTGGTGCACTGGAGCTTCTTAAAGATAAACAGAAGCTAAAACTAAAGTCAATACTTGCTAATGATTTGCAAGGAAGCTTGAAATGAGAATATTTTAGTTAAGCCAGGTACTTGAAAAGAGACTGCTTGGGGCTCTCAAGCTCACATGTACCTGGGTTGGGCTGGCTCATTGCCAGATTGTAGGAAATTCTCAACCCAGAACCAGCTCACAGAGTTTTACTTAAGTGTATCTTAGATGACAGA
This sequence comes from Cnemophilus loriae, assembly GCA_013397755.1. Lineage (NCBI taxonomy): Eukaryota > Metazoa > Chordata > Aves > Passeriformes > Corvidae > Cnemophilus > Cnemophilus loriae. The sequence goes on along the minus strand of VZTF01006958.1, from coordinate 409,611 downwards.
AAAGTACGGAGTTTGGGCAGTGTGATTCTGGGATAACATTATTCATATTACGGGATGTGTCAAATTCATAGCATAAGAATGACAAGAATTTGTTCCTGTTTTTACAAGGGGTTTTGGTTCTAAGGTAATGGGCTCTTCTTACCCTCAGAGGAGTATACAAATTTTGGCCCCATTCTCTCAGAAGATATTAACAGTATCACAGCTATCACTAATTAGACGAAAAATAGACTGGGTATGCAGCTTCTAAAAACAGTGAATCAGAAAATGAACTGCCAGCGCCTGGAAGTCCTGCAGGCACCCCCTTCTTGAGAGCAGCATGCACACATTACAGATCAGAGCAGGCCACTTACACGATGTTGAGTGTCAGCTCCATCATTCAGGACAGCAGTGTCTGATTCTTGTCATTTCTCTCTTTCCCCTCTTCCTCATTTACAGCAGGGAGACTGCGTGGCCTTTAGTCATTTCCCTAAACAGGAAGAGTTGTTTTCTATGCAGTTTCTTTTTGAAACTTCTGTATTTTTAAGGAGCTGTTTGAAGAGGGTTTTGTTATTTATTTTTGTATTGAAATTGAACCTTGAGCTAGTAAAAACAATATTATGGTAGTGCTCTAGTTATAAAACCAGAGCTGCTGTTTTCACAAGAGGACACTTCAAATTGCTGCACAAAACCTTTGACTGCTGAGTGCTGAAAGGTTTGCAGAGTACAAGCCCCAGTTATTGTGAACAGCCAAGCAGCAACAGACAATTTTTCAGAGGTTATTGCCGGTAGTTTAATTGTAATCTAAAACATAGAAAAAAGTGATTTTTTTAGGGGAGGGTGGGGTAGATCAATATTACTGCGACGCTTTCCATTTTTTAATGCCACTTGTGTTGTACTGCAAAACAGCACAGAAACTACAAAAATCAGTGATCTCCTGAGGGCGAAGGAGAGAGTCACTCTTCATTCTAATATAACCTGATCAGCAATCATTGAGAAAGCTGAGTGAGGAGGAAAGAACAGGACTTCAGGAATTTGGCAGAGGCAGATGGAATTGCCCCTCAAACATCTCCATCTATTCATTGCACCGTAACAGCTGTGTCTTCCTGACATATCTCAGAGCCTTCTGTCTCGTTGTGGTTCATGTTTAGCCCTTTGGCTGGAACCAGCGGTGAAGTCACCCAGCCCTCTGGGATTATAGGTTATAATGCCATCTAAAGACAACACACAACTCTGCTCTCTTGTCTTCAGAAAATCTGCTTTCCTGAAGTGTGTCAGATACGGTGAAAATTGTCACAGAAAGCTTTTCAGAGAGTATAGAATCATACAATCATCAAGGTTGGAGGAGGCCTTTGAGATCATCCAGTCCAACCATCAACCTTGTACTACCACTAACCATGAGATGATTCAGTCTTTATAAGGCAGTTTGTATTTTCAAGAATCTGCAAAAGCAACCAACCCGCTTTTTCCTAATATGACTTAAGGGTACGTTCTCACCTGGGCAGAGGCGCCAAAGGGACATCCTGGTTTCCAGTTGTGGGAAACCAGGCCAGCAGTTCTGTTTCTTCTGGGGACAGGATTTCCATGTCCTTTCCTGACAGTGTATTCTTCAAAAGAACATAATCTGCAGGTCAGTCAGTGTCACCTGAGTGCCTGGCAAGATCATGGAGCTGGTTCTCCTGGAAACTATGCTAAGGCATATGGAAAATAAGGAGGACAGTGATGACAGCCTGAGGGCATGGCTTCACTAAGGGCAGGTCATGCCTGACAAGTGTGGTGGCCTGCTGCGATGGGGTTACAGTTGGTGATGGATAAGAGAAGAGCAACGGACATCATCTGCCTGGAGGCGTGCAAAGCCCTTGACACTGCCCCCCACGACATCCTTGTCTCTAAAGTGGGAAGACACGGATTTGGCAGATGGATACTTGGTGGCTGATGGATTGGTTAGATGGTCACGCTCAGAGCCAAAAGCTCAATGTCCGGGTGGGGACCAGTGCTGAGTGACGTTCCACACGGGTTGGTGTCGGGATTGGCACTTTCTAACGTTGGTGACACGGGCAGTGGGATTGAGTGCACCCTCAGCAAATTTGCCCACAACCCTGAGCTGTGTGGTGCACTTAACACATTGGAGGGAAAAGATGCCATCCAGAGGGACCTGGACAGGCTGGAGAGCTTGGCCCACGTGAACTTCCTGAGGCTCAACAAGGCCAAGCGCAAGGTTGTTTGGAGGTTTTTTTGAAGGGCAGGAAACACGGTACCTAAACTAGTGCTGATGGTTCCTCTGTGGCAGCGCTTGCCGAGGTGGAATTGTAACTGAACAGTAGCAGGTACAGAGGAATGAATAAGAAAAATCTGTTGCTGATAAGGGCTCAAATATAAGACTTCAGGTAACTATTTCTCCTCACTGCCCAGTCACTCTTCTCACTGCAGGCCCTTGAAGTCTCTCACCACGAGCTGCTGCCACACAGTGTCTCTCTCAGCCAGCCGAGCCCTGGTGACACAGAGGACATACTATATATATGCATTTGGTCCTGAGATACTGGTGAGGCATAATCTTCCCAGAATTAAGTTTTATCCTTCAATAACCATGCAAGAAGACACAGCTTGAGAACACTTTCCCATTTGACATTTGCGTAGTGAACCTACACCGGAGCAGACTTTCACAGCACCACTGAAGTTAATGCCTTAATAAAAACAACTTCTCCTCAATGGACTGTGTTTGCTTTAGCCTGACCTTATTTTCAGAGGATTAAAATTTAGCAATAATATTTTTATAGTCTTGAACTCTCTTCTGGTTTTGGAAAAAATCATATTGTTAGGATAAGTTCAGAAAGGAGGCAGAAATTTTTTTCCTTTAGTTTCACTTTGTCACATTCTAGGAGGAGCAAAACCACATACCAAAATCCTCCTTCAAAAAAAAAGCTGACATATAGAGCTTTTTTAGAGAACTTATCTTCACACCGATTTTTTTAAAAAATAAATAAAATGTGATGTACACCGTTTTGATAGCTGTAGCTCTACTACTTTGCTGAGATGTTTGAAGCTAGGATTTAGTACAGTTTAGTCTTAAGTACTGCAAAGCATCCACAAACCACAGGGGAGGAATGATTACTGAAATACCCAAAAAGCAAGCAAGCCATTCGTGAGTGACACGGTTTTCATCTTTACCCACACACTCCAAACGTGTACATTATCTTTGGCAGAAAGACAAAGGCGTTCGGAAAAATTGACACTGGTGTTCAGTAGGGAACAGGGAGTCCTGCGGAGACAATGGGATGTAAGACTTTCCTCCCTCCGCCCCCCATTGTGCTTGTGGCTGGTGAAGTTCCAAGAGAACGTGGAAAAAAGATTTCTAAACGTCTCTATTACCCTGAAACAACCATTTTCAGGAGTCACCTAATGAACCCAAAGGAAGTCCACTTGGTTAATTTTTTCCCAGAAAACGATGATAAAACAAGTTTATAAAGGAACACGGTACTTACCCTTTATCAGACTCTAATTCAAGAGTTTAAAGCATTTTGCTGGCTTTACACAGGCAGGTATTTACCTCACTCAGTTGCTTAGTAGCTCCTTTCAAATCAATAGGAATGTAAATGTGCTACTAGCGAGGTACATGCTTTAGTCCGGCTGAATCATGTTCTTTGCGTTTCACAGACATTACTGAAAAATGTGGTTGTGACTATACACCAAATTCGTTATGGAAGGTAGAACATGGCATGACATCAGGCTGGTGCGTGTGTGAGTGGTGGGGCAGGAGAAGGGGGATGATGACTGTTTTCAGCTGAGAGACTATTAAGCATTTAGATATTTAGCAAATTCTGCCATTTCCAGAAAAATCCTAGATGCTAGAATCCAGGCATTTTGAAAGCCATGTTATTTCTTTAGGTACACTGCGTACTCGTTAAAAAAAAAACAAACCAAAACAACACTTTGTTTTCTGCCGGGTATGTGACACCATAACAACCACCATAACAACATAACAAATCTGCTTTTTTAAAGAAGTGCTTCATACATGCTCAGTTCAGTATGGACCAAGATGACAGTATTTACTTCTCTATTTGATAGCAACGTTTAGGACAGCAACATACCTCTAGTATGCAGAGAAATATTATCCCAAATATTACACGGCTGAATGAGAAATGTGGTATACCAAGAAGCTGATGCAAAATCTACTAAAATCAAAATGCTCACTTCAGTCAGCTCTGAAATAAACTTCAACGTTAGTGTTAGTTTTGTTTCTCAAGGTTCAGTTTCAATAGAGATTTTTTTGGATGAAAATGGCAGAGAAAAATAGGAAAGATAAGCCTAACATCTACAATGAAGCAGTAATGCTCAGCTATCATTAAGAGTCATAGCTTGCTTTCTTTTGCATAGAAATCTTTGCACAGGCAGAAAGCTTCCCTTCCCTCTCACTCCTTCATGAAAACTGTATTAGTTTTTGTTTCTTGAAGCCATCACAGAAGATTTTTGGTTTTGTTGTAAGCGGCAAGGTGTTTGTGTTTGATTGCTTCCAACTGCCAGAAGCTGTTGCGGAAGTCTGCAGCATTGCTATTGCAGAAATTATATACTGCCTGCCTCGCTGCATTGCATCTTTGCTTTACCTTCTTTTGCTCATGTTCATATGATATAATCATACATATATCATATGTTCACATATATATCTCTCTCTAGCTCTATCTAGTCTATATCTACGTATATCTATCTTCATAGATATGCCCAAATCTAAAAACATTTAATGCAGAGATGGACTCAGGGTAAGCGGTCTTGCAAAAGAAGCAAGCATCTTGCAATTAAGAAAATAAAATATTTATTGAGGTCAGAGGTGGAAGTTTACTAGATTAAGGCAGCACAGTGGGAAGAGAAAACTAGCTGTGCCCGAGGATGGTTTTGTAGCTGGAGCAGGGGAAGATATGCTCAGAGCGCAGTTAGCTCAGCCAAGCCTAATTAGGTACACAGCACCCAGCCTGTTCATAGACTCTGTTTGCGAAGACTGACACTTCTCTTATGATTGGGTTGTTTTTTATTAAAAGGCTGGGGGTTTACCAGATGATTATAATGATCAATAAGTTGAAAATAAATGACAGGCTCATGATTCACCTGGTATAAATCCGGAAAATACATGCATTGTGCTTTGTATTTTCAAGCATAAATTACCATGTTCTTTCCAGAGTGTGATGTCTGTTGTGGGAGTAACTGGTTTGTTTTAGGATTCCTCATGTTAGATAAAATTAATGATGATATTTTCTTCTATTTCCTCATTCAGAACATTTATTCCTACAATCAACTCTAAGCTTGGAGTTTTTCAGGTGAATTTTTGGACACAGAACAAGAAAAACCCTTTAAGGCAGTAAAGCTGCGTTTTTAATCCCAGCAGTGATCTGTCATTCTCTGTTAAAGAGGAGATGCTGGATGTATTTTTAGACCAGCTTAATTCCACTATCTGCATGAGGTTTCTCCTTGCAGTAACAGGAGTAGTGCTTCGCTGTGGAGAGTTGACACCTCGTCTGTGCAGAGGCAAGGTGCTCTTTTCTTTTCTGGGAGAGAGGACGGTTTAAGGTTAAGCCAATAATTATGCCGCAGCTATATGGATTGAGTAGTATTAGGTCTACAGTAAGAGGGAATGGACTTAGAACAGCATTGTAGGGAATACCTGCAAAGTCCTTCATCTGAGGAGTCAGCCAGAGATTTGCTTCTGTTGAGCTATAGTTTTTCTTCTATTATCCCTTCTGGCTACTGAAGACTTTTATTCAGGTGCAGATTTACTGGAGGTGAAGTGGGAAAGTGGGCTAATTTAACTCTCCCGTTAGTCCTGCCCCTTGCTGTTTTCCTCAGAGCTAGCAACCAGTGATAAGAAATCGAAAAAGGGTATGGGAGTGCATACCAAAAGAGACAACAGTGAACAAATTGTTGAGGAGGTGGTAAGCATCTTTTATCCAGATGGAATTATAATAATGATTTTTCTTGGCCAAGACAAGACAGATACAGTCATGAAAAGCCATGAGTTTTGAAATTCTGCTAATCTAATTGCTCTTTTGAGCCCCATTTGTTTATACTGATGGGTACACATTTAAAAGTCAGAATAACAGAAAGGCACAAAGTGAACAACTGATGTTCCTAACCAGATGCACTGCCTTGCCCTCCATTCTCTCCTGAGAGGATCAAAGGGATAACTCTACCAGCTACTCCACATCTGAACTAGAATTGGGTTCTGATTAATTGTAGGTGCTACTCTAGAGAAATGCTTGGTGGGGGTGGGAGGGGTGAGTGGGTGTGTGTTAACTACAAACCTCAATTTCGGGGTGCAGTTCAAATATATCTGAAGACTGGACAGCAGGCGTCCTCAAATTGAAAAATACAATTAAGATGTACAGCATGGGTCTGCTTCACAGAGGGTTTTAAAATGTAGTTCAAGATCGTCTCAGGGTAATTAAAATCAAAGGGTCAGAATCAGTTTCAGACAAAATTAAAGAGGTGGAAAACGCACATAATTATATGTTCAGTGCTTTAATAGAAGAAAATAAAAGGTTTGACCTGAAATGGAAAATGGAAACTAATCTGCAATATACAAGTGGCACTTGAGTCAGGTGCCTAAAGGAATTGGCAGTGTCAAAAAGCTTTCTGCTCCCAGCTTCCCATTCACAAAGGTGGATGGCCAATGCACTGAAGTAGTATTTTTGGGAAAATTCAAAAAGCATTGCTGGCCTGGAAGAATGCCTGAAAGGAAGCATTTGAGAACATTAAAGTATCTCTTCTGACATACTTAACCAGTTTTTGAAGGGACACAGGTTATGAGAGATCCTTTTTATCTTCAGTTTCAGCAATTTCCAGACTGTATAATACTGACCCTTGAAGCTCTTGGAAAGCAGTTCTAACTATTTGTCATTCACAAGCCCCTCTTCCCAACATTCAGGCTTTGAGTCGATTAAGATTCCAGATCTAGATTTCTCTCACTGGTACATCTCTGGGGAAAAGTCTAAGAAGTTGTTTTAGCAACAGAGAATATACCTCAGCAATGGCAAGCTGTTTAACAGTCTTAAAATTCAAATGTGACATACATGGAGATCCCCATGAATATCTACTAGTGTGAGATGGTCTGGCCAGTGATGCTTTTATGCTTCCCAGGAATCTTCAGGTCCTAGACAGAACCTTCTTTGAGAGAATGAACTCTTTGGCATATCGGTCCCATTCTCAGTGAAAGCTTTCAGAGCTCCTTCTCACTTGCAGTTATTGCAGATACATGCAATTATATGTGGGTTTTCATGCAGGGTTGGCTTTTATCTGGAAATCTGTGATATCCTACTGCAGCTTACACACAGGAAGTCTGATGTTCCCTGTATGTGTCACATTTACTGTGTGACATAGAAAGGCATGGCCTTGCAAAGCCGTAGCTTTGAGCAGACAGGCCCTTCAACCTGCAGAAAACCTCAGAGATGTTGTCTTTTCACCCTAATCAGAATGGAAAACTGAGCCTTAACTGACAGGAACATAAAGGAAAAATATTCTTCTAGAGCTCTTTTTCCATGATGTCTAAAGGATCATGTTCTGAACATTAACTTGACGTTTCACTTTAACATTAACTATATTATAAATGATGACATAAAAAAAGAACGGCACGCTGTCATTCCTGGTGCTGCTCAAACCCTATGCCAAGGGAGTAAAAGTGACTTAAAACCAGTGAAGAGAAATGCAAAACCTAGAAGCCATTTAATATATCTGGTATTCAAAAAATTTACTGTCTTTGATTTTTAGTAGTTTTCCTGTATGGACCTAAAAGCCTACTTAGTGTTTCAGTTAGACACAATTAATTAGCAATATAATTTCTGCTGGTCTGAGGAACAAGACATGTAAATGAATTCAAATAATTAAACTCTTCTAGCAAGAATTAAGACAAACATGGCAATGCCTAAGCTTGGAGCTTGAAATTAGAAGCACAAGAGAATCCCAGGGAGTTACACACCAGGAGAGATGCACAACTGGATACACAATATAGGCTTTTTGATAGGGAGTTTCACCGTGGCTCTTTGCCAGTAAATCATAATTTCCTTTAGAAGGAAGGAGTACAACTCATGGCTTTACTTTGAAAGAATGTAATGGCCGTACTTCTTTAACACCTGGAATGAGATATTAGTGTCGAAATGGGAGCTTAATAGAATTAGTTAGAGAGAATAATGAGAATATACCAAATGATGTGAGAGAAAATGATAATCAGAAATAGTAAAAAAACCCGAAACCAACCAACCCGACATTGCCCCCTTCCCCCCCCCACACCACACTCCCACACCTCCCCCAGATATGTTCTCTTGGACCAAGTAAGAAATCATAAGGGCAGTGGATGTAAGAACAAGTTTGATAGAGTGAAAGGTTAACCAGTACTTGAAAGCTTAAGAAGAAATCTGAACAGGCAAGACACTCCTTAGAATTTATCAGCATCGATTATTTTGCAATATTCATTCAGTCCCAAATAACTTCAGAATTCCTCCCACTGATCACTCCTTTGTGCTTTCGAAACGTTCATTTCCTTTAGGCCTATCCAGGAGCAACCATCACCTGCCTAGACAGCAATCAGATTATGCTAATGATGCTCCAGAAGCCTAACTAAAGTTTTAACCTGCTGTGATGTAAAACACCCTTTCTTTCCAAGCAATGCAAGACCCAGCCTGATGCTTTTTTCACACAGCTTGTCAGGCAGCCTTGTATTTCATGTGCATATGCAACCTGCCAGTCTGATTTAATTGCATAACTCAGTTTACCTGCAGCTTATCCGAGATCAGACCTTACATGAAATCGAACACTGCAGCATTTTGTAGAAGTGCATTTGTGAAGACTGTCACTTCTGCTCCCTGAACCTTTTCCCTCCAAAAGTAGTTTTTGGGGGACACTATGATCTTGCCACCCCTAGATTTGGTATCTGACTTGAGGTGGCAGCCCTAAGCTTTGCTTGATTTTAGCTACAGATGATCCATCACTGGCAAATTACGTGTTCAATTATAGAACATGTTTCTTAATCTATTAAACAAGAAAAAAAAAAAGAGAAGAGAGAGAGAAAAGAGAGAGAGAAAAGAAGAAAAAAGAAAAGAAGAAAAAAAAGGAAAAAAAGGAAAAAAAGAATCACTTTTATGCACACTTAAAAACATTGCTTGCCTGATCAGAATGTAACAAATTTATGATAATCCTTTTTAAATGCAACTGTTTGGTGAATCCATTTGGACAACTATATAACCTTCTGCTCTACCACTTTTATATTACTGTTAATCTGTTTAATGTCTAAACCAACCCTAAAAACCAGTTCAAGAGGAAGTGATGTAATTTAGTTGTTTCTTTTGGAGCTGCTTCTGAACATATGCCATTAACACTCTGTACATGAATGATGGGAAAAGAGTCACCGTGTGTCATTAAAGGCTGGTGATGAACACACTGACAGCACATTTCTGTCATTCATTACTGCTCAAACAATACAAGTGATCCAGCTATATTCTTCTCTTATTCCATACATGCCTACTCTTTTTTCCCCCCAGTCATCCAGCAGGTCTTTACTTATCAAGCTCCCTATTTAGAAAGTACATGGCTCATACTGGGAGCCAGCCATGTGCTGTTCAGCTGCTGAGTGCATTTTGTGTGCAGCATGCTTTCACCTCGTAAAGCTCTGCTTGGAGCCTTAACATCCAACCCTCCCAAGGGAAGATGTTGCAAAACTTATAGCACTTTTGAATTAATACAAGAGATGGTCCCATATATCATTATTACATCTGATAGCGTGTTTCCCACTCGTGAAACAATTTCCTGGAAGAATATTTTATGCCCACAACAAATTTTAATCTCAAAGTATGAGATTGTATTTCCGTGTTTATTGCTTCTCTTTACAAACTGTAGGATTACTTCTCTCTCTTTGCTCTCCCTGATATTTCACAATCTGTGGGATGGGACAAGCTAATTGATTTCTTGAAAGTCCTCATTTAATAAAATGAGCAAATTTTTAATCCTTGAGTTTACACCTGTGTCCTTAGAATCAAGGATTTTGGAGCAAACTCAAATACTTGCTCTGCATCTACAAGTTTCTTAAGAATTCTGTAGACGTTTATTATGTCTCACCATTTCATTGCCTGGTAGCATACTGTCTGCTCAGCAAGGATAACAGAAAGTAATTAGATATCCCACTATACTTACTGCCTGTCCGGGAGATGACTGGACTCTGTCTTCACAGGGAGGGAAAAGAGACTAGAGATTTTACTTTAATAAACGTAAAGCATTCCCTAAGCCTCTCCATCCACAGCAGTGCCACAGAAGTCTACTGGGACAACATTTTATGGAGAAGGAGGTCTAAAACATGTGGAGGATGTTTACATGATGCTGCTACCAGGAACTGACCGTGAAACAGGGCACTTTTGGCAAAAAGCTCGTCATGAAAACTGCGTAGAATTCCTGCCTCTGACTGCCAGCAGTGGCTTAGTGGATCCCCCTGAGATAATTTACAAACAAAGGGCACCAAAGTGTGCAAAGGACATGGTTATGTAATTGTGAGGCAATTTCTGTGCTACAGAAATAAGATTGTAGTAGTAGTAAATTATTTCCTTTTTTTTTTTTTTCTCACATCAGACAATAGAACATCAGCTATCAAAGAATGAAGAGAGTTAACTTCTTTCCTGTTGCTTTTACGTCAGTTTTGACAGGAACTAATTACAGGTAGTTTGCTCGGATGTGATACTAATATTCTTTGTGTATCTGCTGGAAAAACTGCGCATTTAACTAAATAGAATTAGTATGATAAACGTAATAGAGTTAGTATGATAAACATATCTGAGATACTAAATATCCATCAAATATCTGTCTAAATAAGCTGCTTCAACACTGCGAGCCAAGTTTAGACACATGCATTTTGCTGTGTTAAATATGCACATTATTCAAACCAAGGCAACTGATCTGTAGATTAGAATTATTTGTACAGGTAATGGAAACAAATTAAATGCTCCCTGTTACAAACCCATATTTGAGTGCTGAATATTTAATCATTCAGCTGGGAAAGAATTACATACTTACTTAGATAAAATGCTGGAAATCTGATGCAACTGTTTGTGAAGACTTATTACATTTCTCCTAGGCAAAGATTACAGATTAGCATTGATTTTCAAGACCTAATTTAATTGATTGAGGTTACCTTTCATTTTTGCACTAGTGCATTCTCTGTATAATATATGTTTTGCCATGAACATCTTATGTTATTACAAGAAATTATATTATGTGTTGGAAGATTTTTAAATTATGTGAAAAAACAATGTGAACATACCTACACAGAGAATATTGTAGTACTCTGAGAAGTAAAAAATCATTATGATTACACAGCAGTTAGCAGAGCTGCTTGAAGATTATCTCTCAAATAGATTTCTAGGACAGAAAACAATAACAAGTAGCTTACTAAAAATTCATATTTAAATATGAACTATCTTCTAGATGCTGGACTTTTATTACAGGGTAAGGCTAATACAGTCCAGGCTTGTAGACCTGTGAGTTTTCTATCTAAATAAGTCTCAGAAATAGTCAGAAACCTTTTATTTCTTGCACAAAGAACAAAGAAACAAACAAACAAAAAACCCTAACAAAAAACCCCCCACCCCCATCAAGTTTGGAATCAGAATGTTCTGAATCCAAATACTCTGTCAAACTCATGGGACTTCAAAGACAATCTAATTGCAAAAATTGACTGATTGAACTAAGAAATAGTTAAGGCATACAAATTCAGATATCTGCTATAAATGAAATGTAATTTTATTTTTAGGTGATGCAATAAGCAGAAAGAATAACACTGCTACAGGAGACTTTAATTTATGAACAAACCCTGAGTTAATGAGTGACACATTTTAATGCAGATAGATGTAAAAGAATTAGATAGGACCAATGAATAGAGATTTGCTGATAAGAAAGAAACAGATGTGAGTGCAGGGCAAGTAAAAATAGACACATCTTCTGTTAAAGAGACACCTAGAGCGGCCAAAGTAATTTGGGAAAACATCACTGGGCAATGGGGGTGGATTCCAGCAAAGAAATGCCCAAATTGCCTCTTACATAATAGGCATAAAAACAGTGGCCTGATTTTATACTTTTTTAGATCTCCCTTGTTACAAGCCTTTTTCTGAAATACACAAACCAGACTCGAGATACAAATATATTTCAAAATGCTCAGAAAGAAAAACAGGAGCTGTGCAAGGAATCCTTTACAGCAAAAGCAAAGCTGTTACTTGAGGCCTGAATTCTGAAGACACGCAGCACTTAACTTTTGCTGTAATCCCAGACATTTCAATGCCTCGACTTGTTGAATCTTTCCCTTCATTGCTGTCACTCTGTTGCCCTTGTAACTCACCTTGCATTTACCAGCTGAGTTCTGTAAAGGCTGTTTAACAAAACCCCACATACCCTAATAGTACAGTCCTGGAAGGCACTTCTTAACTGTCTGGAGGATGGTCAGAGAACCTCCAGTTTCTACACAGTCTCACACAAGAAGTAGCAAGAGAATTAGTTTGTTTTCATAAAGGTAAGATTTGGAACATTTAGGATTTGACAAGCAGAGTGGGAGAGCTAGCAGCAGACAGCATCATGAAGTTTATTCTGTGCCATTATGAAACCAATGCCTGTGCCTGCTGTAGAGATTTCAACTGCTGGCTTGAGGTTCCTTTTCTTGGAATCAAGATCAAAGCTCTGATTATATAGAGGCATTAACAATTTAATGTCTTTCTCTTTTTTTTTTTTTTTTTTTTAAATTTTTTTGCAAGAGGAGGTGTGTTACTGTTTGTGATGTTCATCCTGCCAAAATCCAGTTTGGGCTGTTGAACACTCCCTATCCAGCGCAATCTGGTTTTGTTGCCACCTGTTTTATTGGAAAGAACATCATGCTGCAGGGTATGCATTTAATAGTTAATATACTTATTCTCAAGTGCAGCTTTTGCCACTCTCTGCATTTCACAACCAGCTAGCCTGGTGTTGATGGATCACAAAATTGTAAGTGTTCCCTGTTGTTTCACGTGGATGCCCACCAGGTGAAGAAGTGGAGTAAGATCCCAAGCCGTTCGGACAGACTCCCACCAAGGTCACTATCAGTGGCCACCTAAAGCCACACAGTGGCTTTAATTCACTCACACTGTCTGATTAAAATCGGGACTATTTTTTGAGGGCAAAGTCATCTCCACAGAGCCTATACCTGGAGCTGCTTCACTCAGCAGCACTGCATATGCATTTGGCTAATTAGCATTGAAGGAAGGTAACTGAGGAACTCACTGCATATAGAGGAGTCAAAGCAGAAGTGCTGATGCCCAGCGGGAGCACCACTGCACTGAAATCTGGGGCCTCAGCACATTCTCAAGGAGAGGAGGATGCTGTACCCACCTCCTCTCATCCAGCAGCTCTCTGGTTTGAGCTGATTGACAGTCAGTAGCTGTCTCTGTAACAGTTAATTTTTTGACAGAGAAGCTGCCAATGTGCAAGGCTATTGATGGTTTAGAGGAAATGTGTTTTCTGAATTGTGTAGATGTTACTTCCAATGTATTTGCCTCCCTCTCCAGACCAGACCCACTTCCCCCTCTGTAGTACAAAGCCTATTTCCCTCCTATTCAGAAAGCAGCAACATGAATATCAAAACTCCGTACTATCGATGTATTTGAAACCTAGGCTTTTGTGAGCAAGGAAACAACGCATATAAATGTGGAAATGTTTGTTTTCCTGTTTGGCATTCCCCCCAAGCATTTACCTATTACAGCCATTTACCTGTTTTACTAATGAGCAGCTGAAGGGTGATGGTAGATAACAGACATTTAGTAACCAAGGATGCATCTTTTTGCTTTCCTCAGAACTCTGAGGGCATCCAGCATCCAGTTCCCAGTGAGTCCAGAAGTGAACAGGAACCCAAGGGCTGAGCTTAGCCTCCCTTTTGGCAAGAAAAGCACCACCTGGTGAACCACTTTGAAAGGCTGCAAGAAGTAAACTGGTTTGCAAACACGTGGTGAAGCCCTTTGTTCTACAAAGAATAAGCTGGGGATATTTCCCTGAAGGGACACCAATCAGAGAGAGCCTGAGGATGGCATGGGGGGGGGCAGGATGAAAGGAAGGGATGGTTTTCATGGTGCAATGCCCAGCTCCATGTGCTTCCTGCACTGTTCCTAGCCAGGTTCTCAGGTACTGAAAAACGATTTGTTTGAAGGTCACCCATTCTTCTGTGCTTAAATAAAGTTTTTGGTAAAATGTTAATCATTCACAGAAGAATTAAACTGTCAGAGTCGTAGTTTCATGCCAAGAAATCATAATATGGTTACATGGGGCCCAAGTCCAAAGTGAAAATAGTTTGTAAAGCCTAGTTAAAATACTTGTATAGTTTAAGAATTTTTTAGGCTCTCTTCCATCCTTAAAATCTACACCCATGTATATGCACAGTTTAAGCATTATTTATCTGTTTGCATGCTGTTTAATCAGCTGAATTAAAATGCATTCCTGCACACTGCATATGTTCATAAGAAGTTTACGGAGGTTACTAGATTTAGGGGCACTATCTTACCTTGCCTTGTCCTTTTCTGAAGGAGTGTATTCCTGACAATGTTTCCAACTTTTGAGTTAACGAAAAAGGGATCAGGGAAACAAACATTTGGGACAAAGCAATCAATGCTAAATCAGAAAAGCCTCCTGTTTAAGATGAGGCAGTGTGATGATTTGCTGCCTTATCTATGTTATATACTGGAACACAGTGCAGACATCCTCAGGGCAGTACTGGAGCTGAAGGCAGAGTAGCTGGGCAAGTGTGGCTCTGTAGGACTGGTTGTAGTGGCTGTTCCTCATTGCCCTTGGTTGTGACTGGGTGTAGGGGACAGAGAGGATGATGCAGGCAGCGGATTTTAGTTGTGGCTACTCTGGTTAAAGATTGGGAAGAGACAGGTAATTTCTGGTAAAAAGTGAAAATATCTTCCAGTGGAAAATACATTTTCTTCCACTCACCTAGAAACCTTTTATTATCCCCCCAGCTGTTTCCCCAAGTTTATGATTATCGTCTTTATTTTATGGAGTATGTGCTTTCCTATATTAAGCCCAAATATCTGCCAATAGGAAGGTCTTGCCTGTCATGCTAAAACATCTGGAGCTAAATCACTGTCATGGTCTCAGAGAGGCAGTTTCAGAGGCAGTAGAAGTGCCCTGTTGGAGCACAGAAAATTTTGCTGACAGTTCTGCAGAAATGCAACTTACTTAGGTTCTCAATCTCCTTCTAGCCTGTCCAAAAAAGAAAGAGGGTAGAATAAGTACTAGCTCTGCTGCAGACTGGATGGAGCTCTGGGAAGCTTGAAGCAAGTGTGTCTGCAGTTTCCAAAGTTATCCTGTGCTTTTGGAAAGAACTGTTTTGGAAAAAGCTTCAAAGAGAGAGAATCCATCACGCTTTTAAAGCTATTGATTAGTTTACATGTTTTAGACTTTGACCACTACAGACTAGAAAAATTTTGATGAAAGCAGTCTCCTGATTAGCCTTTGCTGTTCTCTTTAGCTCCTAAATTGATGTCTGCTAAAGTGTCCTTAGTCTTTGCTGCATGGGCCTCCAAAGCCCCCTGTACCTTTCAGTGGATCGAAAAGCACACGTTTGGGACTGTAAGCAAGAAACAAAGAATGAAGGAAAGCCAGGGAGTCATCAATCTAGGAAAAAAGTAAAAGTTTTAACTTCAGCTCCTCCCAACAACTGATTAAAGGCTAACGCAGCAGCTTGGCTGGAAAGACTTCTTCCCTCCTGAGCCCCAAGGTAAGCAAACATCGTAAATGCTCTGGGGGAGTGGCAGCAAAGGAAAGGTGGAAAATTTCTGTTAGCATGGACTTTTTTGAGATGGGCCCAAACAAAAGATGAGTAACTTCAGCTATGAGATATGCTAATCTTAGCTATGGATTGAAGCTCTGCAGCTCATGACCGTTGTTAGGTGAGAATTTTACGTAGAATGTTTAAACATAAAAACTGATGTAATGTAGCATATATGAATGTGCTTGCCAGACAGCGAGCAAGTGATGGCCACACACAAACATGATTTCTTTTGGTGCAGGAAGCTTTACCATTCAAAACAGTTTCCCCAAGTGAGGGGCTGAAGATAAGCATTCAGCTTAGGACTGGGCACCATTAAGCATGTGGGAAGTGCCTGCGAGTTGGACCCAGGTGCGGTATTGAAAATACAGAGGTATTGCATTAACTCTCTACATCAGTGATCGTAAGTGGGAAATCTACCACCTTATAGTGATGTTGGACTGAAAGGAAGTAAAGTAAGAATGCAGAAATGGCTTCACTAACATTCAGTGGTTGTCACATGTACCAGCATCATCTGGATTTAACAACAACATATTAGCAGGATCATTAAAAATAACCCCAAACAAACAAAACTGAAACACAACCGAAACCAAAAACCCAACTCAAAACCTCCAAAGCACACCCCCAAAATTACAAAGAATAAAACTATTTTCTTTGGAGAGTCTAGAAGAAGCTGTGAGTGGCTATATTGCCAGCTTTACACAATATATATTATGTATAATTATCAAGTGACATATGTATGAACTCATTTACGAGAAGCTATTAGGAGAGCTCAGGACAGAATACTTTGAATTATGATGCTAAGAGTCCAAGCTAACTGTAGGTCCATATAAAACTACTGAAAACCTAAAGCTAATTACAGGCCATAAACGAAGCTGAGAGCAAGCCAGCACCACTAAGGAAAAAAAAAAGGACACCAACCCCAAAAAACTCCACCGTAGAATAACTAGCAATGGCAGAATAAGCTATGATGTAAAAGGCATCAATATCACAGCACCAGCATCACGCAGTAACTCCAAAACAGAGGCTGGATAAAAAGTACAAAGGAAACTTTTGCCCCACACCAGCTAGGAAAGCGAGTTAATGATGTGAGTTAATGACATGATTGGGGTGTTCAAACACTAACTAACCATGGTTATCCATTCTCTGCAGTACCAATAACTCACCCCGACTGCCAAGCTGAGTGCAAAAAAATCCCCATCCCAAACCAAAAACCCCAACCCTCGGCAGGCCTAGATAGAAGTATGGTACAACATGAGATTTTCTGACGCTGAACATGGAACAGCTTCCCCCTGCCAAGTTCACTGAAGTTTGAGAAGAGCTTAATAACCTCATTTGCAGGGAGATGGGCCGGAGGATGGAGGTGCCACTCTCTGCATGGGTCCTTCTGGCTCTTTTCAAGAGCTGCAGCAGATGAAGGATGGGGGAGAAGAGGAAAATCAAGGTGTCAGGAAGATGCAGTGCTGGCAATATCTAAGTTATTGAGTTCTATTTTAAATATCACAGCTTCCTGTCATTGCAGTTACAGTCACAGTAAAGTCGAAATGTGTCTTTAATTGAAAGTACTGGAAAACAACATGTTGGGCTGGGCCTTTTTTGAAAGTCAGTTTGTTTCAACTAGATTTCAGTAGTCATTGGGTACCTGGGCTTTTTTACTGGACTCAAATATCTCAGCCTTAAATTTTTGCTATGGAGGTTTAAGGGAGAATTTTTGCATGTTATTGAGAGTAAAGTTAAGTGGATTTCAGAGAGAAACTTTCCAGAAATCAACACTAATTATGTTGCTTTGGTAGTAAGAGATCAAAAAAGTCATTACCAGATTAAACATACTTTTCATTTTTTGGAGGCTTTGCTAGATCATATGGCTCAGGGAGTTAATTTAAAAACTAGCCTCTTTGAGTTTCCCACTTTGCTGTACAGATAATGAGCAATTCTAAACACAGTCGGTCATTATACTTTTGTAAAATATTTGATCTCTTAACTTTTCTTGATAAAACATTCTCTGTGAAACAGAGAAATGAACCAAATACTATGGAGCATTTTAATACTTAGAACAACAAAAACCCTACTAAACCCTTACGATCCATCACTAGATAAGTTTGAAAATTCAGTTCCTTGAATTAAATTTTTCTGCCCAACGCTTAAAATTACTTTTACTTTTCAGCCCATATCCATAAAGTATTGCTACTCATAAAACAAATCAAAACTATTTATATAGATAATAGATACAGAAAGAGACAAGAGCAAAAAGGAGAAGCAAAGTCTGGTTACCAGTGACATTTCCGGTGGAGAGATGAATTTCAAGAAGGTATGATTAAGTCTGTATTAAGAGTTGAATTATAACTACAGAGGTTCTGAATAGAGCCAGCATGTTTGGCTTAATTAACGATGAGAACAGCTGGGAATATGGAGAGAAAGGCTGAAGGAATAGTAATGGCTACTGGCACTTGACATGACTAAGTGACAAAACAGGATGTGATTGTTGTTGTTTCCTTGCTTTAAGTCCTTTGGAGTCAAAAAGCTAGAAGGCATTTTAAAGTTTATTTCTTTCCAAGCTCATACCTTATTCATCCTGATGTTCTAAACTCACACATCACTTGCTAAAATTCTTTAACATCTAGAGGATGAGAAATGCTTTATAAGTTTGATATAAAAATTACTCTTTTATGGCATGGCAGCAGCAGCGAGGTGGGCCTGGAATTCAGTTTCAAACAATCAAAATGCCAACACAATTGAGAGCCCCAGGTCCAGCTGGGGTTGGTTGTATGCTTGTCACAAGATTAGCGGTGAATGCATTTTAAACTGCTGACAGTGGAATCCCAGGCAATTTCTTTTTCTTCATGCAGCATTTGTTAACCTCAGTTAATATTCTAAAGAAGTAACACGATCCAGGTTTATTTATGTATGTAATCTGTTCCAGCAATCTGTTAAATCATATGTTTACATTTCAACTAAAGGCCCAATTACTAAACTTTATTTACCTCTTCCAATGCAACTTAAGCAAGAAGTACTGCTGATAGTACCTCATGATATTTTAAAATACACTACAGTTAGGTTTCACACCAGAGTAAGATCAATCTGCCATTACTGAAGACCCACAATATTTATTGCAACTTGACTGTGAAAATTCGTGTTTATTCAATCTTTTAACCTGTGGATCAGCAGCTCATTTCTCTACATTTCTGTGTGCTTACCATTAGGTCAGCAATAAAGTGTTCTCAGAAGTGGATTAATGCTTTGGAATACTCACAGGGATGCAACACTGTCACATAACAATGCACATACACACAGAGGATTAAAGGCAGTGGTACAGGCTTGCAGGCAGCTTTGCTCTACAACAGGGGCAGACAGTCCCTGCAGGATCAGCAGAAGGCATTTTACTTGCACAGATTTACAGAGCTTTACATATTAGGTACTCAGTGAGGTAAACAAGATTATTTATCTGCATAAAATAAGCGTGCATGGAAGTCTTCAAAGTATGTATACTCAAGTTTCTACCCACCTGTTCCCCAACTAAACATGTTGGATTTTCACTACCCAGTCCCTCGCACACTCCATTTCTCTAAAGGCCCCAAATTTGTAACATGGAGTGTGAAATGGTGTGTGCCTTGTTTACTGGAGAGAGAATTAGTGAAATGAGCTTCACCCAGTTAAGAGTTTTCTACTTAAAAGATTCTTTTCAATTCTCCCTTTACACATCTTCTGACCCTAGAATTCACACTGTATCTCAGGAAGCTTCAGATCCTGTGCTTGAGGTGCTGCCGCAGTATGTCCCATGTTTCAGTAAAAAAAACACCAGAATTTATTTCCCTAATGCTCTTTCTGCTCTCATTTGAGTTTTACATTGAAGAGTCAATAAAATAATTTGTCAGTTCAGTTTCCTTTATGCTATCGGTGTTTCTACATGGAAGCAGATTTCTTCCAAGGCACCGTATGGTTTTTTTTCCACACAGATTCTGTCTAAGTTGCATTACCTGACTACGGGGCCAGATAAAGAGTGTCAGGGTAGATATTACTGTGACTCATTTGGCAGACAGCTATTTGTAAAAGATTGTAATTTTACTGTGTGCTGAAACCACAGTTCAGCCAGTCTGTGAACAAAGACTTGTTTTCTCATATTTCAGATTTTCAACTTGCAGCCTGCTGCCCAGCAGACTGTTAATTAAGGGCTGATCGTCTTTAATCTTCATATTGCAAAGGTTTTACAGTCTTGCTTTGTATAGAGCATAGTATTTAGAGGAAGAGTGAGCTGATCTCAACTGGCTTGTCTAGATGCTAATGATGTAAATGTACATCTCTGAAGAGGAGCTGGTTCTCCTCAGTTACACTGACACTGAATCAAAAGCCAATTGTATGCATCAGTGTTCAGATCAGGCCACTATCTAGTGCTGAATATTTTGGTTTGGATGAAGCAGAACTAATGTGAGATAGGATAATCTGCATATGCCTTGTATTAAAAGAAAAAACACCCGAAAAACAACAAGCCCACAAAAAACCCCCAACCCCCCCAACAATGACAAGAAAAAGCCTGACACATATGATATCCTACCATGTTATCATTTCTCAGCTGCAAGATTAAAAGAAGATCAGATCATGAGAGAATTGATACTAAGGAAACTTGGGTAGTCATTTGTGACCACAGGAATTCTCCTGGGAAGGGAAGAGAGGGCAAGCAAAATCAGAAGAAAAGGAATCTGACTGACGAGGGTGGAAAATGGAGGAACAATTCAAGATTTCACACATGCCAACCCATCACTTTCGACTGCTCCATTTTTTGTAGTTGTTTCAGGCTCTGATTAAGACTTTTGCTCCTTCAGTGAGGCACTGGTAAGATTTCTTTCACTGGTGTATTTACTCATGTAGACTCTCTAATGTGAGCCTAGAGTGCTGCTTTTACCTTTGTCAGGACACTTACACGTGTGCTCTCTCCTTTTTCTGTCGTGGTTTGCTCTCTGTCCTTCCCTTGACCATCAGTGCCACCCCTGAAGA
This sequence comes from Cnemophilus loriae, assembly GCA_013397755.1. Lineage (NCBI taxonomy): Eukaryota > Metazoa > Chordata > Aves > Passeriformes > Corvidae > Cnemophilus > Cnemophilus loriae. Next base: position 388,841 of record VZTF01006958.1, on the reverse strand, counting down.
ACTTGACTCCCTTTCTGCTGCAGAAGTCTGTTTTCTGTCTGAACCGTGACCGTGTTACTACACCTTTTGTGAGCTTCATGTCAGTTGACCACCACTAGCTGAAGTGATAGCAAGGTTCAAGCCACCTGTAGGTCAAGAAGGTCAAATACTTCTCCATGTCCATTTCCATTACTTCACTGGAACAGAAAGAGCCCCAAGACCTTCAAGGTAATTTCCTGCTCTGCAGGAGATTCCTGGAATGTTGCCTGTGTGTGACTTCCATACTCTCTTTTGTACTGGCCCAATTTTGTCTTCATTCTCCACTATCATTTATTTATTTCCCTAAAACTTGTGAATTGGAAGATTATTTACTCCAGCCTTCTAATTTCCTTACACCAACATTAAACTGAACATCTGTGGCTCAGTTGTAATGTTAATAAATACTTGAATACACGAAATGGGATACCGTACCACTGGAGATAATATGTATCTTCACTCAGTTCTTACAAACATCTCTTCCAAATCTCCTTTCCTCCCTGCTGCATCTGCTATGATAGATAACCCCTCAAAGCTTTGTCCTCCTACAGAGAACCTGGAAAGAGAAAGGGGAACTAACTGCTCCATCTATCAAGCCTCCCTCTGGCCCAAAGCTGCGTACACTCCCACGGGGGATCTTTAGTGTAAGCACATTTTGTGCTGCAGAACATGTGCTAATTTACATCCTGTTTTCATTTCTGCAGAAACTTCCAAAATAGTAGGTGGGGAGAGTTTCTGTAATCTCTTGATTGGCCAGGCTATGTAAGAAGCCATGTTCTCTGAGCAACACAAAAACCTGGAGGCTTGAAATCGGCACAAGGTGCGTTGGCCCTCATGAGACTTGCTGTTACTTTGCACAGTGTGTTGTGCAGACCAGCAGGATTACCTCTGGAGACTTTATTAGGAAAAAAATTATTGATTAACATGCACAGAAAAATATACCCAGTACAGTTCTTCCAGCTGATTCCTGCCCTTTGCCTCTGTGCTATCACTTCTAAAACACAAAGAAATTATACCTCACTAATGTCCAGTTATTCACCATCTCCACTACCTTTGCACCATTTGGTGCAGCCATTTCCAGCAGCACCAATCTGTAGTAATACCACATTTCAGAGTATCCGGTACTCCATCTTTCTTTCACCTTTATATTCAGCTTGCTCGTTTGATAAATTCTGTGGCCTGGTAGATTAATAGATTAATAGCTTCCTTCACTAGTGCAAGAGTTTTTGCTACTTTTATCCTGTTGTCTCTAAAAGTCCACCCAAGAATATGCTGCAAACTTGCTTTTTCCTAGGTCTTCATTAATTAAAAAAAAAAAAAAAAAAGAAAGGCTGGGAGGATAATTATTTACTTTTAGCCAGTAGCAACTCTATAAGGTTATGCAATTGTCAATGAAAATCGTTTGACCTACATACATTTTATTCATGATGATGAACCAAAATGAAGGAAAGAAAACCTATTATTACTGTTTCACAGGATTAATAGAATTTGATATGAAGTTACAGAGAAACAGATACAGTGTTTTATATTGTTTTCCAGTATGTACTAAACACTCTTCAAAAGCATCCTGCATTTCGGATGTTAAGATGTAAACCGTCCAAGAATAAAATCTCATTTGTCTCTCTCACTTAACCGGTCTTATAACAGGTAAGTGAACACAACAGATGAAGCATAATCTGGAATGGTTAATTTCAAAGCTTGTAACATTAATACGTATTAATGTGCTTGCTCATCACTCCTCTCTCACATTTATGCACATAAATGTTTATCTTTTGGGCTTAAGTATTCCATGCCCAGTGCATGGCTGAGTTTGGACTTTTTTATTTGAGTGGGTGTGTGAGTGTGTGTAAAGCTCTAACAATTGTAGCTATTTACCAAAAATTATGGTAACAATTTTCTATGCCTCACAGAGCAGACTGTATGTACAAAACAAAATGAGAGAATGAGAGGAACACAAGTCAAGGAGAGATCCTGTGCTATTTCAAGAGGAAAAAAAATAAATCCATCCAAGTTTGGCCAAGTTAAAAGCTTTTGACAGAAGCTCATAAATGCCATTTGGACCCTCCTGCCCCAGCATCTTATCATCTGACAGTGCTATAGGTTTACACTTGCTGATTGTGCCCAGCTTCCTTAGAGTTCCTAGCGCTTATTGGTTCTGTTGACAGCTCTTCAAACTAGAAAGTGGAAAATTCCTGGTGGAGCTAATTTTGGATCAGGGCAGGCACTGAGTGCAGGAGCAGCCTGTCCATTTTTCCTAAATTCTTGAATATTATTTTTCTATGATAGTTGGACTTGATGATCTTAAAGGTTGCTTCCAGCCTTAACAATTCCGTAACATCCTATGATGTTCAGGAAGAGGGTGAAAAAGATTTTTGGTTTTAGAACAGAAGGTCAGAAAGTATTTTGAAGAGGATTCAAATGAAATGAAAGTCAAGGTACTTGATCTATAGATTTGGGAACAACCCTTGTACTAGCTAGGTCTCATGCAAAATTTTATAGAAAATGAGTCTGCAAGGAGAGTGCTGCTGGTTTGTTCGGTTTTTTTTTTTTTTATTTTTGAAATCTTATTTCCCTGATGTTAATGATGTAAAAATATGTGAGTGACCTCTGCACTCATGAAGATGAATGCAAAATGATATCTGCTTTTCAACCCCAACATCTTTCTAGCTCTTCAGGCTAACAAAGAGAGAACAGCACAATGGGTTGTACAGATTCTTATCTTCTAAATCTTATCCTAATATCAACAATATGCAAATGAGTGCCCACTTTTAAAGTTAAACATACCAATTCAATCTATCCTATCCTGAGTCAATATCTGAACTGTGGGCTTCGTGGCATCTTGTAGCTTGTTGTGCTTACCTAGCACCTCTATTATGGTCCCTTTTCTGATGATTGGCCTTCCACAACTCACCAAAGTCATTGCAAGGCTATAATGTCCATAGTGTTTAAAAATGGCAGCTACAGAAATAAAGCTGGCTCTTCATTTACTGTTCTCCTGCCCCCTGTCAAATCCCATTAAACAGGGTGAAACTGTAGAGTTTACTTCATCACAGGACCCCAGTTTTAAATTAAGAATTAAGGAGAGGAGTGGTGGGATCCCTTTGGTATATGCCCATTATTGGCGCAGCCAGTGGTGGATTTGGTGTGGCATGTTACTCACTCTAGCCCTGACTTCCTCCTGACCCCCAGTGTGCACATAGCAGTAATCCTGCCTTTTTGGGCAGCAGGCAAAAGCCCAGACTGCATCTCACCTAGGTAAGAGGAAAGGCAAGGCTGCCTGAACAGCACTGCTTTGTTTGCCACATTGCTGGGTTTTTTTTCCTGCCTGTATTGAATCTTGTTTTGTTTTAGCCATTGTTCAGGTCTTGGCTGTACAGGACTTACGTTCTAGATCTCTATTTTTTCCTGTAATTTATTGGCCTTGTCAGTTAAGATGGTTCCCTGTGGAACATCTATATTTAGTTGATTTTGGATTCAGTTTTAGTCTTATAGTGACAGCTGTGCCCTCAAAAGCAGCTTGTAAACAGTTCCATGGAAAGGCATAAAGCACTCCAAGGGCTCACCAGAAGAGGAAATGGTGCCACAAGTGTAGGATAGATAAGATCCCTAAGGGGATAAAGATAAGATTTATCTATAGAGACCAAGCAATTCAAATAAATGAGATTATGATAATAGGTAGCATGAAGGTAGGCAAGGGGTTTTGGGGAACCACATGGATGAGCTTTGGGTGACGTGTATTACTGAAGAAAGCTGTGGTGCAGACAGACTATGAGAAAGCCCGGTCCATTGCTTCATACAGAAGAAGAAAAGTGAGATTTCCACTTTGTTAAATAGTAGTGGAACAGCTAGGAGAGGAGAACAGCTCTTTAGTGAGCTGTTGCAAAAAGCTGGTTTAAAAATTACTTCATTAGCAGCCTAGAGTAATCCTGTTGGAAGGAGACAAGCCATATTCTTGCCCTCAGACCCACCCCCTTAGCTACTCCTACTCTACTTTCCCATGTTTCTTGTGGCACACCATGCGTGTTGGGAGAAGCCCCTGCAGCTTGTCTCAAACCTCAGCAGGATCAGCCTGGGCAACACTGAACATATCCATGGGCAATTTCTCTAGCACTCGCTATAGGAGCTCTCTTCCCTGCTCACAAAACTTCGGTGAACTTCGCTGTATTTAAAAGCTCTCCTGCCAAATGGGTTGAAAGTGTCCAACATCTCCAAAACTGTGAAAAATGAGGCGATATAATGCTAAAAGCATTGTTTATTTTAGGTCCTTGTCTTTGCATTCTAATGAAGCTTGCCAAGGCTGTAGCAAATTATGTACCTTCTGCACAGCTGTTGTAAACACCAAAAGTCTTTGGCTGGTGGTTCTTTCCTCCCAGTCTCTTTGATTTCCCCTGCAAAGATTTGAAAGCATGCCTCATGACGGGAAATCCAAAAATGTTTGCTACCTTCTCTGCAAAAGCTATTTTACCTGGATTCATTTTACACTTCTGATAACACTCAGTTCAGAGAAATCTTAGCAATCACAATTAAGAAACCTTCCAGTAATAACAGGGTATTGTTCAAACGTTTTCTGTCTTAATTCCCACAAATTTCTCAGAAGAAAAATCCAACCCTCCAAAAGAGTAACCCTTCAATCCCTTGTGAGGTTGGAATAAGTAGCTGGACAGATGGAAAGAGGAAATGTTAGAGCTGGTTTGTACTTACACTGAAGGCACAGGTATATTTTTAAAGTAACCTGTATCATCAAAACCTTTGTTTGCTTTGTAATTTGGTGATCTGAGTAGCTGTTGTTTTGTACATTGTTTAAAAACAAAAAAATTAAATCTCATTTTCTCTCTCTATTGTTTTCCAGTGAGTTTATTCCATTTTGCATCACGAAAAAACCCCCAGCATCGGAGTGCTTTAGCTCTGCACACTGCTATGGCTCATCAAATGTTCCCAGCACTGTAGGTGCTCTGTGGCTTTCTATACCCACTAAAGGGACAGTCACTTTCAGTGTGGAAGTCCCAGTTCACTCAGCATTTGCTGGAGGCAATTTAATTCATCTGTACAATACCTTGCACCAGTTTCAAAGACAACTTTTCACCTGAGGCATGTCTATCAAACATTCTCAAATGGAGAAAAATATCTTAATGGGAAAAGAAAGAGCAGTTCTCAGGAAGGTATTATAAAAGCACACATGTAGGGACTGTAGACAACTTGTACAAGATGTTTTGTTTTACTTATCAAATGGTTTAGCTGTGCTTGAGAATACCCAGAACACAGGTAAAAGTCTTGCAAATGCTAAGTTTAGCCTCTTCTTACAGAAGCATTTTGTCATACAGTTATTGTTTATAAATATTCTGTTCTTCTTTCTTTCAAATTCCTCATTTCCAATGAAAGTTTTTCTCAAACAAATATAAGCCACATCTAAGAGGTTGTTTTGTTTTGCCCTACATAAGACCTTGAGATTAATTACTTGATGCTTGGTATGGGCAAAAGTAAACCACAGAAACCTGGCAACAATATTTCAGTCACTAATACTCTTTTTCAAGCTATGTATTAATGCCAAGTAGCCAGCAAATTAGCACAGATTAAAAAGAAATCATAAATCACAGCTAACATTTAGTGAAGCACACTGACATTTCTGTTGCATAATGGATCAAAACTAGAGCAGCTCCAGCTGAACTGTGCTGAAGCTCAGTGTGAATAAGCAATGTTCATCAATGGAAACATCCAAGGAACATAGACCATGGCAGTTCCAAAGAGTCTGAGAGATTAAAGTTGCTAGCATGGTGTGGCTCTGATCCCATAAAACACACCAGCTACATCACACACTTGGAATTTTATTGTTAGCTGAAAGGGAAAGGGAGTCAAGAAAGTTTGCAAGGTTAAACTTCTATCATATTAAAGAGAAAGGGTAGTAGCAGCTTTATACAAGAAATGCCCAAGTAAAGGAGGGAAGGAATCTGTAGAATTTTTTTTCAAAATTTAAAAGTTTGTTTTGGGTATGACAGAAGTCTCATAGAGATACAATTAGTTTTTTCTCAGTTTTCCTAGGCTTTTCAGTGCAATCACCCAGCTGCATTTGAATTTCAATTCTAAGAGCATAAGCAAACCCTGTCCCCTAAACAAGATTGCCACCTAAGCTGTACTTTATTTCTGGCTTATTGAGAATTTAATGGGCATGGCCAGAATTCATACTTTAGATTTAATTATTTTTAGTCCTTGTGGCACCATTTCCCCCTGTCCTGTTACCCAGGAGACAGCTATCTATTGTTTTCTTTTGAAGAACACCCAAAGCTATATGAAGCTACACCTTCTGGTGCTGTGTATTCCACACTTGATAACATCCATTTTTGGCTTGTTCTTCAAACATGCCATTCCTGTGCAAAATAGGTTTGCCTCCCTCCATAACCTCAAATATTTTCTGCCTTCTTTCCTCAGCTTTTGAGGCTAGGAACATATGTAATTCCAGTCATCCACTGATATCTTACAGATTTTCCTTTGCCTTACAGAGGCTCAGTGAGCAGCAGCATCAACAGCAGACATTGCTCTGTTCTGGCAGCCTGTCCTGATTTCTTGCACCTTCCTAATGGTGCTTTTCCTTCTGCTATCCAAGAAATTCTCTTTGCTAAAAACCACTGCTGTATTTAATCTTATTTTCTTAAGGCTTAAACAGGGTACAGAAATCCAACAGAAGATGCACTGAACCCTCTCTGGTAACCATCCTGCCACTTCCTGACCTTCCAGAGTCTTACCTGCTGTGATTGTGGCCAGTTGTGTAGCTAGATAAGAACAACATCATTATAGAAGTATCCAGATCATCTTCTAGAATCATTTAGGTTGGAAAAGACATTAAAGATTGAATTCAACCACTAACCTAATGCTGCCAAGTCCACCAGAAGTGATGGGATGAGCAAATATCCCTTTCCAGGTGCTCTCTAGAGTGCAGCTGGAGGTGATGATGGTGAAGATAAGGGTTACAATTCTTGCCGTGCTTCTCTTCTGGTAAAACAGACATTTCATCATGGACCTCCCCAAACTCCGCGGTGTACTGCTCCCACCTGCTGTGCCACTAGAACTGGCTGGAGCGTGGTTGGACAACAATTGGACGTGTTCAAACTGACTGCTGAGCTTCCTGTGTGGTTATTACTGAGTGATCTCCCACCATCACAGAAAGTTATCCCCTCCCCTGAAGGCCTCACAGACAAGGAGTGCAAAGCTCACAACTCTCAGGTTTCCCGCTGCCCTTCCTGCCTCAGAGTGTAGGCTGGTTCAGACTGATGATTTACAGATCCATCTGTTTTCAGCCCGACTTCTTGGCCTTCTAGGTCATGGCAGTACTTTCGCTTGCAGGGATCTTGCTTGTGTGAAGGTACATTCCTGATGTCTGCTCTCGGCAGTCTTTCAGCAGCGGCCTCACCCTGCACTGCTTTGTTCAAGAGTGGGCTTATCTCTGTATTCAGCAGCACAGTGCACTTATCTGAGACAGACATTATCTTCTCATTTGAGTGCAGCCCATTCACATTACCGAATGCGTGTTCTCTGTAGCACGTATCCTGGTGGGAGGTCTCCTGTAGTCTTTCTGGGCTTGTTTGCTCTGTTTGATGAGCTGCTAGTTCTGTCTGATCTGGAGAACAGTCACAGCAACAACATACACACAGTGCCCCCAGCACCAAGTCAAGACAGAGGACACCCAACAGAAGCTTTTGAAGGAAGTGAAAGATTTTGGCAGACTTCCACTGTCCAGTCCTATGACAAGAATTGCTCCACAGAGTGATCTGACTTTAAGCACAGAGAGCCTTTTCAAGAGGCTTTGTTGACGTGTAAAATCCTCAGAACATCTTGGTAGAGATAGTAGATCGTGATCTTAGTTATGATCGACTCCAAATCGATTCTCTGAACACCACTGAGCCTTAAATGCAAATGGTCAGAAAATAAGCTGAGAAGAGGGGAGATCTTATGTGTTTCTCAACACTAGGACCACCACAGCTGGCAGGAAAAAATGATGTGAATAAAACCCCAGTAATCCTGAAATAGGCAGTGTCTAGGCAGACATTAGACAACTAGATGAGTATGAAATATTCCTGAGCCATACCTACCCTGGGAACTGACCAGCAGATTTACCTGGTTAATGAAGACCTATACAAAGACCCATACAAAACCCCTATACACAAACTGCTGGTCTCTGCCTATAATGTATACTTTGAAGATGTTGTTTGTATAAATTATGGTATTATTCAATCACACACTGAGCAATGCTATTGGCATCACATACAATACTTCATATACTGCAAGTTTTTAATCAAAAATTACTAACTTTTCTTGATACTCAGTCCCACAAGAGAAATCTGATCTTGGTCATCTGTTTACAGACCAAACCCATTACCTTAAATTTGCAAAAAAGGACAGTACAGATCCCATAGAAGTCATTGACCTGAACTAGCCAAGCATTTAGTCTTCTACTGGAACTCTGAAAGGAGGATTATGGTACTAGCACACACCTATTAAAAGGATAATTATGCTGAAGAAATTAAGCAACCTACACATGATGCTTCAAGCTGTTGTACAGTTTTCTTGCAGTATGCCTTAAAAGGCCCTTGGCTGCGTCCACTTTTCTTCCAGATGCAGGGAAATACCTTCCTTTGAGACTGTGCCAATCTAAACTGCACAGTTAGTCATAGACCATAATGGCTTAAAATTTAGAACAACTTCAAGATGAAAGCACTGAACTCATGTTCAGGCTGGAACTGTGACCCTGGTTGTTTCAAGTCCAAGGACAACCTACAGCCAGACTCAGTTCTTACATAACGTTGTAAAACTTTTCTAAAAGTCTCCCCCAATCTTTTAGCAAGATGTGCTTCTTATCCCAGACTTATGGGGCATAACTGGGCAGCACAGGAAAGCTGTGCCAAGTGACAGTGCTTAATGAGGGCAGAGCTCTAGCTTTTCATCCAGAAAAAACTTTTAAATAACAAGTCCTCTTCTGCTGCAGCTGGCAAGCTGAGCCTGAAACTTATGTCCCCAGCTCTCCCTCTGCAGCAGTCTGCATGTGACATTACAAAGAAAATAAAAATTAGAGCAACTCCAAAGGTTGTTTGTTTTTTTTTTTTTTAAATTAGGACACCAACTACTGTAGCTGTTTTAATCATCAGGAACCAATACCAACAAAGGCTTTATTCTTGCTGGAGATATACAATAAGGAAACATAGCACTAAGATTTTCAAGGTGTCCCTTTACCTATAAAGATTAGAGTCAAAATGTCAGTTTAAACCAAACAAAAACCCCGCCCCGCCTTCCTCCCTCCCAACCTCCACACCACAAAAACCAGACCTTCTGAGACAGAAACAAAAGCCAGAAGTCCCTGGAGCCTATCTGTTGTTTCTGGAGATGGGTCAGCTGGACATTGCCTGAGTTCTGTTTCCAGTTAGCTGATATTTTTAGGCTATTCCCACTTCTTGCCTACTATTTGCTGAGAAGAACATGAGGCTGCGGATAATAATATCTTATTATCTAAGTCTCCTAAAGACCCTCAAACCCTGACAGAAAAAATGAATATATTGAATTCTCTTCTATACTGTAATTTTGAGTTACAAACTACCTTTTATGGTTTATATATAATTACGTTATTAATACGTAGCAAAAAAAAAAAAAAATTCTTTATATGTCATGCTTATATCTAGTAGTTTTCCACTTGACTCAAGGACCAGTCCTTAAGTAGCACCTGCTTGTTCACAGGAATATGACTTCAAAACCCAGAGAGAGCAAGGGCCCAAACCCATCATTACAGCCAAGTGCACTTTGTAATACTGTGGGTAGTTCTATTACACCACTGGTGAGGTTTGGCACAACTGAGCCTTCCAAGACAAAGGCAGACAACGAATCAAAGTAGATCCTCTGTAACAAGCTTAAAATTTTAAGAGCAAAAAGCAAATCGTTGGCCTTGAAGTGCAGCTCCTCCAGTCCCACAGCACACAGCCCGTGCTCGGTCTCAGCACAGTGCACACCTTTTCCTCAGCTCAGAAAGCAGAGCAGTGCAAACACACTTACCTGGCTGTCCGTGGGCTGCAGAGGTCCTAGCACAGGCTGGATCCCCTTTATACGGCAGGCCGTCCACTGCTCCCTGTTCCCAATGTTCAAGTAAAAGAGAACTGTTTATGCTACTGCACTGATAAAAATCACCTCGGAGGGGCCCAGAGCTGCCCTCATAGCTCATAAATTATATAGTTTTACTCTGCTTGGCACAGGCTTGAACCCTGTTATAATTTAGGTTAAAAGACAACACAAAGTTTCTGCCTTTTCAGAGCCCTTCGGCAGTTTTGCTGCAAACCACAGGGTCTGGTCAGGCCTCTACAGGTGTTCTTAATTAGGAGAGAATCCACATAAGGTACAAGCCTTAAAGATATATGGCTTTTAAGCACAAGCCTTCAAAACTCAGCCGTATCATACCGTCATCTTCACTGAGTTATGCTTACAAAGAGCACAGATAAAATAGTGTTTAATCAGAACTGCCGCTTCCCCTTGCAAGCAAAAGATAATGAAATAGCTATCCTGCAGTATGAAAGCACTGAGTTATCTCATCCTAATGTAAGTGCATGGTTGATTCACATTCCTGTCTTTGACTTGCTTTAACACTTGGATTTAAAAAGTACTTCTGTCCTTAGAGGTAAGAGCTGTGTATAAAAACCAGCACGGAGACTTCTTGCAGAATGTGATTATTTTTGGGAACAAATCACCTCGTCTTTTATTCACATTTTCAAGAGAAGGCTGAATGACTTTAAAAAGTAAAGACTTCAGAGAGACAGTGTGAAACCATGCATGGAAATAAATATGCAGCTGTGGCCTGGATGGTCATTAATGACGCACAGCCTGTGAGGATGTATGGCAGTAACATTCTTCATTTTGAAGGAGTCAGACAAAAAAAGGCACAAGCAATTATGCCACACAGTGCCATGAAGTATATTAGACCCTTTCTTAATGCTGGATAAAATGAGACAGGCTTACAAAAGCATTGTCACTGTCATACCCCGAAGGATTCCCCAAAACAAGAGCCCTGCCTTTCCAAGCACCAAATTTCCAGAGCAATCTAGTAAGCAGTCTATCATATAAAGCAACTAGAAGGACTGGGACCATAGACATTTGTCTTTTCAAAGGTTATAAAGTGTTGTTAGCGGAGCATTTTCCTGCAGCAGACCTGTTCTGTGGCTGAGTTGGTCGGACCTTAATTTTTGTTTGTTGAGGGAGTGAGGATCAATTATGGCCTGTGGAAATTCCCTACTAGGTTCTCTACAGTGAGACTGTGCTCCTGGGGGTTCCTGCTGTGAACCACTCTGAAGATGTTGCACTGTTTCAGGACTCTTCAGATCACCAGCTCCAGAAAAATTTTGGGAAGATTTCAGGGCTGAAGTGGCCAGGTCAGGATTTCACCTGTGCAAAAGCAACATAAGCCTGTTATAAATGGCTCTAGGCCTGTGCTACTATATTTTGGGTGCTGTTGTAGTACCTGGGGCATCTCTGAAAGTTCAGGGATAACATAAGGCCTCTGTCTTTCCTAAGTACGGGATTGTGCCATCTAAATAAAATTTTGAGAGTCATGAAGGAAGAGGGAATATTCATGCTCCTTTTGAACCTAATTTAGCTATTATTCTGAACCATGTCCTTATAACTGTCGCCAGTCTCTGTTGATGTTTATAGAATGCCTGAGAACATTAGCTTCTACATTTGGGCTTCTCATCAAGATGTCTAAAGTATGTGAATAACTTCATAGAATCAACAACTGAGCTGTGAGGAAATTTGGACCACCTGATAAGGTCCCAAAAAAAAGCTATGCAATTTCTGTAGTGGATTCAGCAAACCTAAACATGAAGTGCAACCATAGGGAAAGTCCTCCCAGAGACAGTCTCTAGGTTAGATTTTGATTGAATTTATCTTAGTTAATTTACAGATCAATTTAAGAAGGGTGGTTTTAATGTCTCTGTACTCCCACACATCTATGGCTATTTTCAGAACTACTCAGCGTGCATTTTTATCGATTACAGTGCCCAAACAGGAGCCTGCCTTGATACTAATGCAGAGCAGCTGTTTTTCAGGACCTTAGCTACACATTGCTACAACAGCAGCCCGAACTGCAGATGCCCCACGGCACATGCAGGAAGGGATGTTTTGATTTCCTGATTCTGGCCAGTGGATGTTGTAAAACAGAATATATGGAATATCTAGTGAGCAGCATGCCCCTCAAACTGTGCTGCAGTAGGTGGGTTTCAGCAGCAGATACTCAGACTTGCCTACAGGATGCATTTGGCCATGATTATACAGCCTCAGTGTGGGTTCAGGGAAGGTGAGAATGAATCAGTGCACATCCCAGTTGGTGTCCCATAATATAAATACTGTAATATAATAATATTTTTACTCAGTAGTTGTTGTTTCTGAGGGCTTCCAAATGCTTGCTGAACCTTCTTCCCCATCTTTTATTCTAGAAACCTTTAGCATTCCCAGCCTTCAGTTTAACAGAACCTTGCTATCTCCACTGAATGCAGAAGTCCCCTGAATGGCCTTGCTGCCTTAGTGTTGGTCAGTGTCACCAGGTGAATCAGGAACCTTCATTTGGTGCTGGACCTGCTTACCGGCGCCTCTTCTGGAAGTGTATTTTTAGTTCCGGATGTCTAGAAAGTCCTCAGCATCACCTCAGAATTGTGCCAAATCGACATTAATTTCCGAAAAGTTCTAATATGAAAAACAATTATGTCAAATAAGATTCTTGGCTGAGAGAAACTGATGTTATCATTTAAAGAAAGATCTGGCAAAGCCACTGTGGTAATGATATGAAAGGTAAATAAGCACAGGAGATAATACAAAGATGCTGAGTTGGGCAGGAAATTATTTCTAATATGAAGTAAGTCTCTCTTTTATAATACTCATTCCACCAAAATGGATGCATTTAAATTGCTGTTTAGGTGCCCTTATTCAATGCTGTTTACAGAATATTAGTTTAAATGCGGAGTTCATTTAATTCTGGCTAGGTCAGTAATTGTGGTAATGAACAAGGTGTAGCCTCAACCATTTGCTTTAAGAGGAATAAATCCTCATTTACAAAATAAAATTACTTTCCTTTTGTGATTTCATAGAGGCATTAAAAAAACCCAAAATCCTGACCCTGTGCAGGCTCAAGTGAAAAGTTATATTCCATGAAAGCTTAATTTAAAGTCATGACAGTTGCTTGTGCACTGTAAAATCTGTGACTGCTGTGAAACAAGACCCTGTTTAATACCCACACACTTCGATTCTCAGCAATAAATGTATCAGATGAACAACTTAATTGTTATTTGATTAACTGGTAAAATGTGGTGGTATAAATAATTCAGATAATTTCCTTTTCCCACTGGTAAATTCTGGGTAGAGAAAAGTTACTTTAGTACCAATTGTCTATAAATAGTTTTGATTAGGGCCTCCATATTTTCAGTCAGTGGTTCTACTTTGAATTGCTGTACAATGGATAAATATGATTTTAAACTTGTAGTGAGAATGTCACATATATAAACAATCGTTTAATTCACAAAATAGGTGATGAAGCTGGCTAGGGGTGTCGTAGTTTAGTTTTGTAAGGTGGTTAACTTGCCTCTCTTGCCTTCACAAATAGAGGAATGGCTTCTTGATTTATTTTTTAAAAATAAATATCTCCAGCATATTTTGTAATATAACCCAAAGTTAAAGAATTCTTCTTTAAATCTGCTAGCTTATGATATCATACAATCCAATTATAACCATTCTCAAAGGGCTTGATTCAAAGCTTTGAAACTAATGCCATTCAGTTTCTTCATGATTTCTTAATAAATCACAGCGTGATCAGTGAGTTCTGTGAGGCACTTCTGTGTCTTCTGCATCCTCTGTAGGGAGAGCATTGGAAGCCAGGTCGATGTCTAATTTGGGGCACGGTGTGACAAGTTAATGCAGACAAGAAAACCACAGAAATTAAACTCAACTGTTGTACAAAAAAGGTGGGAGTGGATTTAGGAGTGTAGTTTTTTAAAAGAACTTCCATTTAGGGGCAGAGGTGCCAGTGTGCTCACAGACTAACTTGAACACTGGCAGAGAATCTGACAGGTCTGCCTGGCGATGGGCAGTGAGAGAAAGACTTCCCAAAATCGTTCTTCAGACCTCTCACTGAGGAAGTGGTATGTTTATTTCTGAAAGAGTATGCTATATTTGCAATTCCAATAAAGTTCTTTCAGTTTTGTAAAAGAGAAGAAATACGTTCAAATTAGGGCTTTGTCCAGTAAGGCAGGAGATCTCTTTTCTGGTTTTAGCAGTGACACATACTTGAAAGGTGCACAAGTAAACCAGCAAATTATTTATTACCTGTGCCAATCTCTCAGCTATAAAATAAGTTTAGTAGTGCAGGCAAAGCAGCAAAATGCCACATTATTGGTATCCATTTTATGGTGATGGTGAAAAGAAAAGGGAAGCAAAACGAACTGTGATATGAAAGTAAAGACTGAAAGAACGTCTCTGGGGACACTACGGTGGAAAACGACAAGCAGCTGGAGAAAAGAATATGAAGGAAGAGAAATATGAAGCAAAAAGAACAAGAAGCAGATGGGAGACAACCTGCTACTTTGATACAGATACTAATTTAAAGTAAGTATGAAGTCTTATTAAATACACAATCATAATGCAAAGCAATACTCTAATAAAACTTGTTTTGTCCAGATTCCTGTGGTCCTGAGTCCCCTAAAATGTAGTTAAGTGATATCTCCCTTTTAAGGTCAGAAGGAGTCTCCTAGTCTGACTTCTCTTCCTATACAGTGTGCATCTCATCCAGCATTCACTGTGTGGAGCACAGTAACTATGCAAAAGGAAAAACCTGGAATTTTTAAAGAATCGACATTTCTCCCATATTCTCTGCCCCTTCTTGGAATATCCAGAGCTTCGGTTTATTGAAGGCACTAAGTATAGGTTCTTCTTTCATGTGGGCAGTGATCAGTCAATGTGCCCTTAGAAGAGTTGCCAAGAGCTAAACTGACTTTGAGACTGACTTGCTACAGTTTTCAGTTTAAGCTCAAAATCTTTGTAGATGTTATTTTCTTCATTTAACACAAGCGTTCGGCGATAACCTGTGAATCCAATTACAACATCTTACTCAGAGGTTTTCAGTTTTCTTAATTTCTTTATAGCCAACAAAAATGTTCCCTTAAAAATGTAAAATACCTTTTAATTTATGAATTCATTTGAAGAGATGCCATCATTCCACTTACTACCCATGTGTTAAATTAGTACTTTTCAATTCACAGACTTCACCAATGAGCCTCGAGGACTTTGTTCCTTCCCTGCACAAAATAGGACTTCCTACCTTCCTTTCTATCCTAAATAGAAAGGCGAAATCATTGCCAGTGTTTAGGCTCTAGGCAGTTTTTGGCCTCAAGTTTTATTCTCACAGTTCTTTCTCCCCCCACTGCAGAGGCAGGGATTATGCCTGTGGTGATCTGACGTGTTGGTGCCTGTGTGTGCAGGAACCTCTCCTTGCCAGGGAGGCTCTGCCTGGGCACCAAGTCCAGGAGTGTTGATCACACTGTGAGCTGAGATTGAACCCAGTACCACAGGGCGGTGTTTCTCCTCCTGCATAACCACCTGGAACAAAGGCGTTCCCATCATCCATGGATTTTTATCATTATTTAACCCCCAGGCTTCTTAAAGGTGGAAGAAGATAATTCAGGAACTGGTGACAGTACTATGTCCTCAGTTTACTTTGGGACATAGAAACAAATTCTGCGGTTTGAAAATGAGCCTTCTTCCCTCAAGTTTACTTTCTGTTTAATAAATGTTGCTCTTACTCCTTTTGCTACTTCAGCTGCAGAAGCCAGAGTAGTTTACTTCCTATAGTCTTGGAATTACGATATTGCCCCCCAAAAACTAATTTATATTGGTTAAAATTATAGAAGCCAATGGATTGCTTGTCACCAGAGATTCAATTTTTGACGTGTTTGCATTTACACCAGTCTCTGATATTCCGACTTACAATATTATAGTTCAGTTGGAGTTAAGAGTAGTTCATTAGTTGAATCCTACTCCAGTTTGGTGTCTCATAATAAAGGGAAAAATACTTATCTGCATTTAGAAAGACAAATATATAACCCTTCTGCTTATGTTCCAGTGAGGATGGCGAAGAACACTCAGGACGAAAAGGATCAAATAGGAGGCTACAAATCCTGAGAACTTTAGATTTTTATTTATCTTACAAGCTCAGAGGGGATCCAAATGCTCCACTGACTTCCAGGGACGTGCATTAAGTGTTTAGCAGATATTCCGTTTAGAGCACTTTCTTGTATAAAAAGAATTCTTTTGTTTGTGAAATTTTTCAGCTATTAGGTGAATCTTTATAATCTGCCCTCTCTAGTGCCTGAAACTATTGTTGGAACTTGCATTCATTCTCATATTCAAAATGACGTAATGAGAAAACAGCTAATGTGCTTAGTTTTTTAAGGAGCTAACACAGAAAGTCTTGGAACACAAATTCTGGTGATTAACATGTTTGCTGACAAAAGCTACTTGTGTGTTGATGGCAAGCTGCTTCTGGATTGTATTTTATGTGCAGATGAAACTGCGTGTAGGTACCTTCAGAGCTGAAATGTGCTTGATACCCAGCACCTTTCATATCTTTTGGTAAAGTGCCTGAAGGGCAGGATTGAAGAGGAATTGCTTGGGTATGGATACCGACCTTCAAGGGTAGATCTCAAGTACAAGGATAATTTACACAGTCTCTTTTAGGAGACTGTGAGTCGTTGCTTCTATTGCAGGGTAATGTGATGGAGCACAATGCTGCTGCTGAAGCTGAGATATCCCTTAGGTGTCTATTGAATCCATTAGGCTCTGAAAATTGCAGCTCACTGATTATCGACTTGCTCTGCAACAGTTCAGTGTGTGTGGAGCTTTCGCTATCAAAAAGCTCTGGTGATTCCACATTAGAAGGTAATTTTCCATATGGCTTACTGGGAATTTAGGCACATAAACAGACACTCAGCAGTGATATTTCATGTAGTTTATTGAACAGGTTTCGGATTAGGGACATAATTTTCAGAGCTTTGTCAGTTTCTGTCTGAACACAGTGTTTATGTGCCTGGGAATTTGACTTTTCCTCTTGTATTTTATTTTCCTTTGTTCTCCGTTTTGATGATAAAAGGTAAATGTGAAAGTAGGATTGTGCTGATGCAGTGGAAACATACTTCATTGCAGTTTATAGACAGAACCTCTGCAAGAAATAATGTTTATGTGATCATCTCATCTTGCCGCAGATGTTTTAGATTAAGCTTCTTCCTACACAGTTTGCACAAAATGCATGAGCAGATACTATAATATGTTGCACAGAAAATGGATATGGAATAGAAGCTGATGTGAAATTACAATGAGCAATTTAAGTGCAGACATGGCAATATCCAGTTGTTCGCACTTAAATGTTTATGAGCAGAAGAGTAACTGGAAACAACAAGGACCTGCTCCATAACCAGGTCTGCTGGGTGTCCTAAGTGGATATAAATATAAATAGCAACATATGGGGTATGGATTCATTTATACTCTAAACAGTTTTCAACATCTTTCTTTTGATAGAAGGAAAACAACCAAGCACAGCAAGCTTACGATACTGTGCCAATCTGTCACAGGCCAGGAAGACACAGCCCCAGTTTCATCTGTTCTGAGCCTCCCCCGAAAGGAGAGCGAGAGGGGCTGCTTTGGATTTGCAGCCTGCACATCCTGTCCGGCATCCTCAGGGAAGCACAGGCCTGTAGGACTGCATCATCAGGGAGCTCTGAGTCCGTGCTCTGCAGGGCACCGGAGCCACCCATCAGGACATGTCCTGGTTTGAGAAGCCACCCCAGGACAGGACAGATTCCCTCTGATGCACTGGATGCCTCCTGAGCTGGCACTCAGCTGACCAGGAGCAGTGCCACTGTCCCTGACGTGACCTCTGGGGAACAGGCTGTCACATCACATCTTCACATCTGGGGGTTTTGTCCTGCTTTTGCCAGCGAGAATTTGGCCTTCAAGAATTACTTGGGTTTGGAAACGTGTGTTTTTTCTCCCCTATAGATTTCCTCTTTCCTTTTCTTCCCCGCTTTTCTTTAGTTTTGGCATTAGTTTTCTTTTTTTTTTTAAATGCTTTTAGGTAAAATTTGGCACTTAGATTTCATCTTTTTTAGTAGTTGGGAATGTTTCTCTGGTTAATGAAGGTCATGGCTAAGGGTCCAGGATTAGGTATTGCTAAAAGCTGCTCTGCCAAGTTCCTCATAAATAACTCCCAGCAGATTTCTCTTCTAGTGTTTGTCTTGCTAACATAATTTCAATTCAGAAAGAAAGACAAATGTTATCAGGCCTCAATGAAGCAAATGCAGGAAAGGATCATTTCATATAACACTGATAAAACTGGCAGTAGATTACATGAAATTTCTTGTCTGAGCTATGCAAATGTTTTAAATTTCTGCATTTATGATATTTTCATTTAAATCTGAAGGTTTGATGTGTTAATTTTATGGGTAGACAGATTTTTGTTGGGTTTTTTTTTTCAACTTAGTGTAAGGTTCCTCAAAAGAGAAATGCTCTTTTATGTATAAATTTTGCAGCCTAATTATGCACTAACAGTATTTTTATATATAATTCGTAATAACAGAGGGAGAATTTTGAAGAGATTTGAACACTTAAGAGATAATATACCACTGTAACTTCATAATACTGTGGTAATTTGTAAAGCTTGTTATGGGCTCAAGTCTCATAATGGACTCTTCACCTAAGATTAATAACATAGGCAGAGAGTCTGGTAACAGAATCTGCATTTCAGTGACTAACATAATCCAAACTCTTCAGTGACTAGTCTCATCCAAAAAAAGTCTGTTCTTTGAAGTCAGTGGATACTGGATCAGACTTTAAAGGGAATTAATACATAATTATATTACAAAAAGCCGAGGTTCCTTTTAAATTTTTATATGAATACCTCAATGACCAAAGTCATGGATTCCTTTTATTGTTTCTTTGGGGCTTTTTAGGGTGGGGCGGGGTGGGGCAGAGGGAGGAATAAAACATAAAAGTATAACTAGTGGGGGGAAAGGATTTCCATCATATGAAACATTTCAAGGTTTCTACATCCCTTTTAGATATGAACCAGTGTGAAAAAATTTGGATTTTCAGTATCTGAAATGCAATTCTCAAAATGCTCTCAAGCTTGAAATAGCTAATTTAAGAAACTTTAATGCCTTTTTTTATTTTGACTCTACTTTAATATGAAGTATATTTCAACTTTTTATTTTACTCTGTTAAATCTTAGGAATTGGTCTGTATCAAAAGAGATATAAGCATATATTTGAAGTAGTGCTTTATAGCTTTTCCTATGACAGATCTGGCTTTCTCAGCAGCAGCTTGTGCTATCACATTCTAGTTAAGCTGACACGGAGAAACATAAAGACACCTCTCATAAGTGCAAGAAGTTCTTCTGGTGCTCCTGAAATATCTCATCCTGGATACAATTTTTAGAGGAGCTGTACAACAATTGACCCTGTTCCTTCCCCTCGTCAGACAGGACACCTCCTCTCCCATGAAGCAGCCTGTAAAAGCTCGTGAGTATTATGGGCCAGGATGCAGATGCTGCCCTTTCATGGAAAGATTTATGCTGGCAGAACTCACTTGGATACCTTTGAAGAACAGCAGCTGGAAAAACAAGGCGTATAGGTGAATTCTTGAATTTCTTCCAGAGTCAAAGTGACCCAGACTGATAATCCGCACATTCCTGCAGTGGCAGGAAAATACATACAAATGTCCCAGCAGTAATTCCCTCTCCCAGCTTTACATATTTTTTCCTTCTATTCAGACTCATAGGTGATACTGCTAAACGGGCACAAGGCTTTGACCTTTCCCAGAGTCTCAAGGTTTCAAACTGTAAATCCTAAGAATCCTGCAAAAGTCATTAAATGCAACACTGAAGAGGTTCTGCAAATCAAAAGATTTTGAGGCTCTATTTTAGTGAATTCTCAAGCTGTTATCACTTGCACATTATCCTTTTTAATTGTCCTTCCAATTGCTTGTGAAAATTCAAATTCAGAACAGATATTTTCGGCCTCACCCAGCTTTAACTGTTCCCCTAGTAATATCTATGCAAAGTATTAATTACTAAATTGAACTTGCAAACATTTAAAAAATTGTTTCCTTCTCTCTTTGAAAGCATTTCATTCACAGCGCAATTTCATTCATCAAAAGCGTTGAAGCATCTCAGGATACCTGCATATTTATTTTTTCCCTTGGCTGCCAGCTGAGACACTAAATCTTATGCTTTCTTTTCAGACTTTTTGCTGCTCTGTGGAGCAGTCAGGCCGGGAATCCTCTGCAGCCCTCTGGGATTAAGGAAGATGGCATGAAAAAGAAGCTGCAGAAGGAACACCTGTGCAACTAGCAGGAGGAAATATTGTTTTGGGAACAGAAGAATTAATTGCTGGATGTTGTGGCTGTGTGGAAAATTAGGTGACCCTAATTTTTCATACTATTTTAAGACCAGGTAACTAATCACAAACCAGCAGTGTAATAAGGTCAGAGAGTTTTTATGGGGCTGTTAGAGAAGTCATAGTCACCTATACAAGTGGAGAGCTCCCAGGATGTGTGACCTCAGCAAGGAGGAGCTCAGCAAGGTTTTTGCTGGATATGCTATATATATGCACTTCATATACAACACTTCGTTTTGTGCATTTTCTGATTAATCATAAAATCTCATCCAGCTGACTTCCAAAGCCAACTGGATCAGGTAGTCCTCTGTTCCTTAGATCACAAGCAGAGCCTCTCCCTGTTCCTCTCCAGTGGAAATTCTCCAGGAAATGTTGGCTGTAAATCATGCCAAGGTGCCACCAAGCTGAATTTCTTGCTAGAATTTTAGTATTTCTCTGGATTTTACTTGCTCCTTGTAATGACAATTATTTTGGTTATGCAAAACTTCTGTCCTACCTTTTCTCCTTGCCATGTAGAAGTTTCTACACTACTGTATCTTACTGGATTATTTTCTCTCTTTTTTTTTCTTTCTTTCTCTTTTCTTCTTTTTTAATGCTGTTTTGACAGCCAGTCAATTTTTTTACCTTCCTTTGAAGAAGCTACTCAAAAGGGCAGGAGCACATGAGCTAACTTCAGGGATGGTAAAGAGAGGTATTTTTAGAGTAAGGGGAACACAAAAAAGAACTAGTTTATTTATTGTAAAAAATTGTGGAGGTCCTTAGCTTTGAGGCAGGCTGATGGCACGTCTGCCACACTCATGACAGACACTTCAAAGTGCAGAGACATTCTACAGCACTTCAAGGAATTTCCCCCTCTGCAATTAATGCTGCAGAAGAAACACTCAAATACAAGCAGCACAGCATTGCAGAAAATCCAGGTGGGATGTTTAACAAACCTTCCAGCTTTATGAAGTAGGGGAATTCCATTAGGAGTGTGGAATATTTGCTTTAACACAATCATTCATTGGGATAAGAGAAGTAGAACTTGCTCTGTAGGTTTGTAATTGTTGAAATTAATAAGTGTGGCTCATCAATCTCTGCAGTACTATACCAATTTACTGTGCTCTTTTATCTCAATTACTTTCTGTGTGTGTCTTATATTTCTCTATTAAACTTCAGTAATTGTAACACCGTGGAAATAACATTGACAAGACTGAGTATTATATGGTGAGTATTTTACATTAGTCTGACTGCCTTATTTACATTCCAATTATTAGTGTCTATATAAATGTGATTCATTGAACTAATAAAATTTTCAGACAACTGCCATAGCTCATTGATTTTTTTTTCTGTGCAGAAATTTACCTTGCACTCTTAGTTGGATTCCCTTTCACTTTCATGGCTGGCATTTGGACAATAAAGGCCTTCCACTTTAGCCCCATAGAAATGATACTTAATACCTCGTTCTATCTTGATTCCATTAGGCTGACAAAGCAAATGGGAAGTACCAAAGTTGTATTTTCTCAACTGATCTGTTCTTTTGTTCAGAAGTACTGCCAAAAGCACCCTTCTCACTCATCCTGCAGAACTGATGACCAAATCATGATTTTTTGAGGTTAAGCAGTTAGCACTCTGAAATCTCAGTGTGGTTCATTAGCCACGCAGTTCTCCCCCGAGAGGAATTCGGGCAATGCCTTTAGAATGGCACTGTTGCTTCAGCCTTGCTCTGTCTGCAGAGTTGAATGAGTTCATGCCTCACGCGCTGTGTACCCTGTGTGTCCTGCGGGGACCAAGTCTGCAGCCTGTCCTACCACAGTTTAAAAGTCAGTTAAGAATGTGGTAGAAGAAGATAAAACGTAATCCAGGAAAGGGCACTACTGATTATAACCTCATGCTGTTCAAGTCTTCTTCATTTACTGGGATTTTAACAGACCCTTCAAACTCCATCTAGCACACCACCACCTTATAACTTTACAAACTACACATAGTAGATTTTGTGATAATAAGAAGACTGAGATAAATAACACTTATCAAAGAAATAGGTAAATAGGTACTGTAAAACATTTAATTTATTTATGGTTCTCCTCCTGTGCTCTGATCTAAGACAACTCAGTTGTCCGCCATTTCATAGAAGATCGAGATTTCTCCCTGGTGGAATGTGTTTGTTTCCAGTTGCTTTTCTTTCCAAACAACTGTGATAAGAGGGATTCACTCTATCTCTCTTGTTTCTCTGAGCTTTTGTTGACAGTAAGCCATGTACAGCACTGTGGGTTGGGATAATAGTATGTTCTATTTTGTGCTGGCCCTTTGTTCTTGGCATACATTGACTTCCTTTTTCCTGAGGTGACCTTCATACTCTGGCTGTGTTGAACACGAAGGGTATTTATTCCAGACTCCTTCCTTGCATGCTTAGCTAAGTCCTGCTGATGCTACCAGAAATTACGGAAGAACCACAGTGTCAGGAGATCCCAAATCGCAATGTGCATGGGTCCGAGATCCCAGTGCTGCGATTCCAAGCTGTGTTAGAACCCACTTTTGAAGCTTTTAGTTTTCCAGTGTCTGACTCTTACATTTCAGATATTTATTCGAGCTGCTGGAAACACTCGTAACCTGTGACACCACCACCTGCTGGGTAACACCTCTGTGAAATGTTTATCTCACTGTAATCACGAGAGTTTATAAGGGATAAAGGACTATGTAATTTAAATGAGGAATAGAATTTAGAACCATCAAAGGTCCATGTTACATTTTTGCTCTTTTGGAGGTTTGATACTTTGTCATTAGTGGCACATATTCCCTGCTCTGTTTATTTGTCCAATACACTCCCTGTGGCTTCTTCTAACTAACCACGTGGGTAGAACCTGCAAAAAGGATCTTTGCACAGACAGTGACTGGTAAACTTTACTGTAGCAGAGATTATGCCCTGCTATACTTATATCCAGATGCAAAGCCTTGTTATTAATGCAGACAGTTCTGAACGTAGGAGCAAAAAGTAAGAAAAATGGCTTTCAAGGCAATTATTTTGCAGACCAGGGAATAACTCTGGTATATGAAGCTGATTTATCTCTGTTTCTTTTCTGTCCACTGCACATTAATGCAGTACTTTTAGTATCTTCTCAGTGGAAAGAAAAATGGGCAAAATAAGAAATTAGTCAAACGACAGCCATAGGGGACTGGAATCTGGGTCTGGAACTCTAACTATACTCTAGGCTTAAATGATTTGCATTTTTACTGCAAAGTAGGTGGGGCAGATTGTGGATAAAAGGTTAAAGTCTAGACTAAACTCTCAGTAATACAGACCCTCTTTTTCAGGCTTAGATTCACGAGTCTGTGTTTGTGGCTTTGCAAGGACTGCACAGTCATCCCCAGACTGTGTTGGAAAGGAATGGGAAACAATATAGCTCCTGAAATGTTAGCTTCTAGATGGGAAGGTGCCACAGATCTTCAGTCAAATCAAAGATGAGAACCATGATTTGACCCCTTTTTGTAGTGGCCCAAAGGGGTATAAGGTACAACTGTATTAATATATTGAACAGAAGACTCTCAAAAGGTCTGGAGTGTTTGAAAGGCCAGTAACCAGGGAGCTGGTTAAAAGCACCACAGGATATTAATCAGATTTCCAATGCTCCTTGCTACCATCTGGCCAGAAAATAGGTAAGATTCTGATGGAAATGCTGTCTATTCCTGGGTCTGCTGGTACTTGAAAAAGAAGCTGTAGATCACTCAGTAATTCAACTCAAAGTTGCTTCTATTTCTCCCAGGTGATTCAAACATGGTGGAATAAATCTACCCCTCTTGCAACCAAAGAGATTTGCCGTGCACTATAAACTGTCGTGAAGCTCTCCAGCAGAGAATGAATAAAGCAAATCTGTGGAAAAACTAGCGCTCCCCAAGGATTTATTCTCCCCAGATTTAAACATCCCCTTTTCAAAGTGCTCTCTAGTGCAACATGCAGCCCACCCATGAGTAAATATCAGGCTGTTGCACCCAGACCTGTCATTTCTGGGGTCCCAAAAGCTGCTGCTTTCAAAGCTTCTCCATTACAATCCATCCTGAGCTATGAATCAAGAAAGGTGCACATCCCACTTCTTCCCAGGCACAGGTAAGGAAATCAATTTTACTTCATGAAAGACAAAACTACTGCTCAGGAAGATTAGTGAGTAATTCCAATCACTTTATAGCAAAAGAGCCTCAGTGATTGATCTCAATCCAGACAAAAGCCTTGTCCTGCATCACAAAACTGAGATAATGCACAAAGGGAAAGGGAGAAGGATACGTAATTTGTGCATGTCACAAAAGTGCTACACATCCAATAAAAGTAGCAGTTTATGCAGGAAAGTTCCAGAAATAGAAACAACCAGTCTCTGGTGAACTGGAGGATAAAAGTTGGAATGCTTATCCAGTGCAAGGATCTTACTTGCTTCGCTTCCTTAGTCATTCACAAGCACGAAACCAAGCCCTAAACCAACACTTACCACATTTGAGCAAGATACTTAAGGAGATTCTGTGATTATATCTGACAATTATTTTTATCTGGAGTATTTTTCTGTGAAGATAAACTGCAATTACCTGCAAAATTTAAAATACATTGACAATGTAATTATATTGCAGATATTTCTGCAGTGTTGATATTGCCCTTCTGAACAAAGTGATCTTTCAGGACTGTTCATTTGAATGTGTATTTTAAATAAAATAATTAAAGAAATGGATGCAAAACAATAATTTAAGTAAACATTTTAGAGGAATGCCATTGGGTTGTCAGCTACATGTTTAAAAATATGCAGTAAAGCCAGAACATCAGAGCAATGCAATTAAGATATGGCTTGCAAGTGGAGCATCTATAAGTCATATTTCAGAAAAAACCCTCTAAAGAGTAGCCTTTAATTTGCACTAGAAGCAAGCCTTAGCTGTTGTTTGCCTGTGCTAATTTGGTTTGTTAGTGTTTACTTAAGTCTGAAGTGTTCAGATCCAAATCCTAACTTCCCCACAACTGAGAGTATTGCTTTGTTGTTTTGCTTTTCATGTATTTGCCACATCAGTCAGTTTTTCTTTGAAGTTTCCTCCTGCTAAACTCATCCTGTGAAGACAGTTTCACCCTCCATCACCGTGTGAATCTCGCAGGCAAAATTTTTGGCATCATTTTGAAATGCCAGCAAATGTTTAGGGCATGGAAGAAAATCATTGGGTAAGAGAATGTGCTGGAGAACTCCATTCTCATGTAAAAAAGATGCTATGGTTTATTATAGACGTACCATACCTGGAAGTCATAACTCATAATAAAGTTTCGTTTGTGTTCCTATGAAAAATAGATTGATTCTGTTATTTCTGTGTATTACTGTGTCATGGGTCAGTTGTCTTTGAAGTGCTGAAAAGGCTGTGTAGATTATTTCCTGCAACCACATCGGTGCTATGATATTTCCTCACTTTCCCTGTTTTTCCTTTTAGAGGGGAAGAGCATATTGTGAATTATGGGACAGTGCAAGAGACATATGTCAAAATGCTTTGGCTTAGAACACAAGTGGATCCGATCAGATTTAGGTGATTTAAAGACCGTTCATCACTTAGAGCTGTTGCTCTGATGCTGCTGCAGCTTGAATATGTGGGAGGATGGCCAGGGAAGAGAGGAAAATAAAGGCAGTGTGGTTGATCTGACTCAAATACACCTAAGGGTAAACAAAAGTCTGCTGCCTGGGAGGACACCTTAGGCCACATTTTGCCTGGAGCATGCCAGGCAGTTGAGGAACCAGATACAATCTAAAAAGCCACGCCACGCTTCCTACAGGTGTCCAGCGTGCTTGGGGTTCCATTTACCACAAACTATTTTTAGCTTTAATGGCTTTAAATAAGGTGTTTGAAATCTCAGTGGGCTGTAGGGTTTCAAAACCAAAATGCCAGAGGAAAGAGAGAAACGGGGAGGGTTCTCTTTCTACTGCTGTCCTTATTGCTGTGGCTGAGCAATTTTAGGGCTCAGCTCTAAAACCTCACTGATGCTTTGCTGAAGGATTGTTTACTTGTTGAATGATTGCTTGTTAAACATAGTCACTGATACATATCAAGAAACATTTTCATTAGTTGCATGAGAAAACACCATTATACATTTAAATATTTTAGAAACTGGGCTTTCCATTTAGAATGTCTAGCTACGTATGAAAAATTACAAGAATAAGAATTGGTTTGGAAGCTGAACCAGTATGTGTGAGAAGTGAATTGATGATGGGCTTCTAGTGTGTCATCTCACATGAAACATCTGGGGTTTGCTATCCTCCTGCTGGCACGTAGTTATTATCCCTAGTAGCTCTTTCTGTCAGGGTATCTTATGGTAATGCATGCCAAGAAAGCTGACTTAGCAGTTATATTATGTACACTATACATAGCTGTGGTATATAATAATGACAGAGACTCTAGAATGAAGAAGTTAAAAACAATAGAAACCAAAAAAGATTCTTTTAAAATGGCCTACAAATATCAATTACACACCCATTCTGATAACTTCTGCCTTTGCTAAGGAACTCGGATTTTACAGGCAGTATGATTTGACCTCATTTTAGAACAAAGAGAACATATTTTAGCAGATGTTAAGTTAACTTGATTGTCGGCTAATAACATGGAAGATGTTGTAATCCTAGTTATATACAGCACATTATGCTGAATGTAAAGTACCTAAGCATTTTTCAGTATTGATTTCAATACATGATAATTAAGAGCAGGTGCGTATAAATTAGAAGAGAGGCACTCTAATTGTTACTAATGAAATCCTTTACAATAATAACTTTACATAATGAAATGCATAATTAAACATTAATGACCAAGATCATTAGTGGCAATTTTATTCCACTTGCACATGATTTTGGCCTTAGGTGAAGCCTAATGTTTTAGTAAAGCTGTCATTCATGCTGCTGCTCCTCTGTTTGCTTTACAACTGCATCGTATTCTAGCCTTGAAAAGCCTTCTGGATATTGATTTCTTTTATGGATTTAAAGGAACACTGCTTTCAGATTAACAACATAGGTGCAAACCTAACGAATTACCCCAGGTGTTATGATGAACCAGGAAATCTTGTGGCCAAGCGTTTCTACAAAGCATTCAGCAGGAAATCCAGCCAACCAGGTAAGTCTGCATGTTTTAAAATACACTTTGATTTTCTCTAGTGGCTTTAGGTAACACTTGATACTTTTCAGCTTTCTTTTCAAGTGACTGTTGTCACTGCATTCAGCATCCTACACCATTTTCTTCTCGGTGTCAGCCAGTGAGGAAGACATTGATGAAACAGCTGTTTTTCCACAGCTGCAGTCTTATCCTTCAAGCTCACGCCTAGCCTAGCCTTGTGTTATTATTGCCTCAGTACAGGATGGTTTGGGAATAAACTGCACAAGACTTTGCCAGGATGCTGCACTAGATCTGGCCCAGCAATTCCTAAAATTGGGCCAAACAGCAAAGAGACTTTTAACCTACTTGTGTGTGATAATTCCTGTCCAGCTGAAGAAGAGAGATAGCTCATGTTTCACTTGAGCGTCTGTACTTAAATTTAAGTAGCTGGGGAGGTTGGGGCCACAGTAACATTTCCACTTGATTACTCATTCAAAATCTTTGCTCCAAGAAATGCGAAGTGCACAGTGAAAAGTAAGCAATATTCCTAGAACTGTGTTTGTCCAAGCTTTGTGATAGGCAGTTGTCTTTAATGGCTGCAGTTCCAAGGAGTTATTTACAGTGTGCTTACTACCTGTAAAAATACAGTAATATCTTTTAAAAAGATCCCATTGTATGCTCTTTTCTTGTTTTCTACAATTGTTTACAAATTAAAAGGTTGAGTTCAAAATATTAAAGCTTATTTCTTCTACAACCAGTATAACAATTAGAAATAGAAAAATTTCCAGAGAATTTCCAAACTTCCAATTTGTTTATTTCTCCAAGAGATAGACAATCTAAAGCTCAGTTAGCTGTGAAGTGAGTAAAATGGGACAGGGCATTCACCAGATTTCCAGTCTTTCTTCCTATAATGTGCTCAGAATGTGCTTTTTCTTACCAAATTCTTGCTTAACTGTTTGTGCTACTGCTTAAAAAGAAGTTGAACCACAATGATTTATACCCACTCCTCTCGTAATGCTGCATAAATTCTCTTCTCTGTTTATCGATAAATCAGTCAGAATCTGTTGATTTTTTTTCTGTGCTCTTGCATGATCTCCATTTATTTCATGAAATGAAATACACTTTGTTTTCATTTTGTTGCATTTCTACTACGGCTTTCCCCCCCCATTTTCTCTTTCCATACAATACTTCCTACCTGTCCTGAGATGCATAGTTTGCAAAATCACAGCTAGAACTGCAAAAACTTACAAGATGGAGTGACTGGGAAAATAAAATGGCAGGTGAAATGGAATAGAAATTAATTAAATAAACGATGCACAGCAATTATGCATGGAATGATGAGTTCCAAGCTGCACATTAGGACTCAGAAATCTTGGTGTTGTGACAGTTGTGTGAAAAAGACAACTTGGTGCTCAGTGACAGTCAGAAAGGCAAAGGGAATGAAGCAGTCTTCTAGTGCCTGCATCTCAAAATAGACAACTCTAGAAGTGGGAAATATTTGCCAAAACAATGCCATTCTCAAAATGCCCCAGGAGTGCAAATGACTGCAGGCTGAGAAATAGTAGCTGTTCATATACATAATCTCTGCCTACTCCTACATTCTTTCCTTGGCATCACAGATGGAAGAGAAATCATCTTTGGCGTGATCCAGTACAGCTGTGCTGCATTCCTGCTTTAAGTAATGCATTGAGAGATGATATTTATGTAATGTATGGGTAATATAAAGACCAGTAATAGAACTATGATGGAAATTCTTGCTTAGTTATTAACAAATTGGGGTTTGGAGTGTCTGTACCCAGTGCTTACCTGACTCTTACCTGACTCGTGCTCTGGCTTCAGCCTGGCTGAACTGTGTGTGTAGCCAGGATCAATTCACTGCTGTCCCTTCCTAGGAGAGAATTTGAAAATTGTCAGAGAGCTTCCACTCCTTAAGAAAGCTAACTTATATGAGACTACAGCATGAAGAAAACAAATTGCAGTTTTGATCTCTGTTTGGCTTGCTGAGGACCAGGCGACCCTTCGGTTTTATTTTTACAATACTAATGTAGTCCCATGCTTACACCTGTTCTCCTCCTGTGTTTGTTTGGCAAGGAGAATGGCTATTTGCTTATAACCATTTACTAAAAAAATTATATATTAGAAAAGCCTACTAAGTGCAAAAGTAGGGGCAATCCTTAGGAAGTTCCTAAGAAACACACTGTAGGAAACTGGGACAGAATATCATAGAAATCGTCCCTGTATTCCTACCTGGTTTCAGTGCTCTTGCCTAGACATCTGCATTTAGCTGTTATCGGAGACTTTTGGTCCATTCTCAGCAAGCTCAATCTCACGAGTCTCTGATCACAGCATCTGTGTTTGTATAGTAACAGTGGCAAGCTACACTTTCACAGTCTTTTAAGAACTCAAATACCATAAGACACTATTTTCAGATAAAAATATTGACATACAATAATAATTTAGATAATAACTACAAAGGCCTTGATTCTATTTCAGCATCTTAATTAACCAAATATTATTCTCCAGAAGAAAGAGACTGGGACTCTGATCATCCTGAGTGCATGCAAATCACCCTCATTTCAGTGGGCGGTTTGAGTAGACGAAGAATCCAGGAGCTGGCTAGGAAAACTGGTGGAGAGAGCCCATCTGCGAGGGAGTGGTCAGCTCATTCTCCAGGAGAGAATCCTCACCCAGTGCCCAGCAGCTGGTGCCAGCACAGGCTGCAGTCAGTGCCAGCTTCAGGGATGGCTCTGATTAGGCAGCCCACTCCCATCAGGAAGATGAGAGCCTGGAATTGGATTGTGGATACTGCAGGGATCCAGGGCAGGGAATAGGGGCAAAGCTCACGGCAGGGAACTGGCAGCTCTGGCTGATGAGCCAGTGGGTGGATACAGCTGGAGCTGTCTCAAGGCAAATGGCTTCATTCCTGGCTCTAATGGATTGCAATAATCAAGCCTAGAAGTCGTGTGTGTGCATTGCTGTTGCCAAATTAGAGTCTGATAAGAAAGGACAGTTTTCTGGTGCTGCAGAGAGAAGGTGACATTTTAGCAGTGACCACTGAGGATATTAAGATGCATCAAAAATCTCCAGAGAGCATATTTCTTATGTGAACAGAGGCCACTGCCTCTGGTATAGTGACTTAACTGTCTTTATGTTAATTTTCTACGACCAGCTCTCTTTTTCTTTTCACGTTCAGTCATAGTCTTCAATGGAGTTCTAACAAATTTCAATTTGCCAGTGGCATTCTAAAGTGATACTCTTTCCTTGTGCTTTGTTGCCCCTGCACTGCTGCCATTTACAGAGCATCATTTCCAACAACGGCCTCATGCAGGTGAATTAGAGAAAGGAAGAGAACTGAACCTCTCTGGATTTCTTTTGTGAAGGGCTGGGTGCAACAGCTGGATTTCCTAATGATTTCTGCTCAAAGATGAAAGATTTGAGCTATTTATTTTTTCCTCTGGCTTGCAAAATCTGTGGTTCATCTGCTGGTGAATAGTGTTGGATACAAGACACATCAAAATAAAAATGATGCAGTACTTGTTCTCACTGAAAAACTGAGTTTAAAATGATGTTGACTTTTTGCGTGTCTTGAAAGTTTATATACTTAGAAAACAAAGTTAAAGGAATATTACTTTGATATGCTTGTGTAAACCAAGAGGAAGATAGGCTGCAGCAGGGTGCCTCCTCTCTTACATAAAATCCTCAAACTTTGATTTTATTCTGGAAAGAAGGTCATTCCAGAAGAATTTTCACCGGTAATCCCACTTCAGAGCAAGTCAAAGTAATATTCCTTCTCCTGCCTATAGGAGACGTAGATTAGAGTTTTATCCAAAAGGAAATTAAAATAAAAGGCCTAGCAATTTTGCCTCTGAGAAGAAAAGCAGTGATATGCTTTAAACAAAAATGTATATACCAGAGGGAATTTACTGGGGAAAGACACATTTTAAACTTGAGGAGGAAAAAGCACCTTCAACAATGTCATATGTATCAGAGTGTGTGTGTATCTTCCAAGCTAAATCTGCCTACTCTCATAATAAAAGAAGGTTTTAGTATTATCAGCAAATGGAAAGATGACATTAATACAGACAATAAAGACAGAATATTCTGATCATGCCTTAGCCACCACAAAGCTATTAGCCCTGATAATGGAATTTTTAATGTTGATCATTACATAATAAAAACATATCTAGATCTGCAGCTTGCTGGTGTTCCGTAACACAAAAATATCTTGTACAAACTATTGGTTTATGCAAATTTTCGGCATCTCTGAAGGTCACATTTCTCTCTGATTCTCCCAAGCTGCTGATATTCAATACTGCTCAATGATCACATGTGAGTGCTCTTGGATGCCTACATAGTTCAGTGGCATGAAGTAAAAACAAGGAATACCCTAGGTAACAAACTTTTACTTTTTTGTGGGTTTGTATGTGACTGCATTCTGGTTTTAGCCATATGGAGGCAATCTCATTTAGCTGTCTAAACCAAAAGAAAGTTAATTATGAGCTGAGGCATTGTTTGAGTAAAATGAACCACAATATTTTGCTACTCTCTGACTCATTAAAGCAGCACTTCACATACTGATTCTGAAAAAATATTTCAGATACTCTGACCTTTATTTAGGAAATAATATACTTCAATGGCAAGAGCACTATATCTATTACTATTATTTACAGTCATAGGAATAAGTATATTTGGAAAAAATCAGTGTCTGGAGCAATTATGCTTTGAAATTTCTGTGATTTTTATATTTGTAAATTTACCTTGCTTCGGAAAGCTGCTTGGAATTAAAAGGGAAAGCAGGTGACATTTTGATGAACATATTGACGTGATTAATTACCATTCATGGTTAGCCAAATAAACTGCCACTGGCACTCAGAAATACACACACTGTAAGAAAATACTAGTTCTTTCTAATGTGTTGTTTCTAATAGTTTTTAAGAAAATAAAATGTTTCTAAAACTCTTCAGAGTTGAGATTTCTCATTTTGGACTAGAAATGTCCTGAAAAACAAAGGTCATTGTTATTCTGGCAAGTGTTAAGAGTGCCAGTCACACTTGCAAAAAAATCAGGAGATTATATGAAATGAAGGATTTGTGTTAGTTATACTGTATCTCTGCAGAAATGCTTTTAAACTCAATTATGAAACGTTGTAAAACTAATCTCAGAGCAGCTAAAGCACTGGTGAAAACAGGTTTATTTAATGGCATTATGGTGCCGTTCAGGAAAGTAAGTATCAAAATTCATATTGCCTTTATATTTTTGCAAAACATGCAAGTAATAAATATAAACACCTGCTGGAAGCTGATGCAGACTGAAACATGACTTTTGCTGAGCAGAGCACAGCCTGTAGTGCAGTAAGTGAGTTTTCACTGGCAGGAAGCTTTCCTCTTTCATGAGCATGAGGGTCAAACACTTTCTTTAGTCTCGATGAAGTGCTCTGTGTGCTGGTACTGAGACCTTGGCTGCTCCCATGCAGGCACAACGTTTCCATCCCAGCACCCGTGAAACACAGCCACTTACAGCACTCCTCATCCTCCCCCCTCAGCTTTACTGACACACGAGAGAGCGCTTAAGGATTTGAAAACATCAGAGACTGGTTTGCTTTCTATTATATATGTATTTTCTAGGAAATGTGGGCCTGCTCCTGCTTTCTTTGGGCTTTATTTGTAAACTTTCATCAGAGGCACGCAAGTGATTTAACCTGGGTAGTACTAAGCTGAAATGATAATACTGGAAAATTAAAAGACCTTTCCACCCTGAAGAAGAGCAATGCCTTTCCCAGTGACAAACACATCTGTAGGAGCACAGCCTCATTCAGAGAGGTGGAAAAATGGTCACCTCTACTTCTTCTCATTCTGTGTGTCACATCACGCCTGTCTGCCACCTTCTGAATTGTTAAAGGCTTTCTTCAGTGCAGAGTTATCCTTAGTTTTGGGTGGTGCCGTGGATGATGCACTGGGGTGTCTGCATCTGAAAGGTGACTTATGCCGTGTCTGATTTTCAATTTTTTTTTTTTTTTAAATTTTTTTTTAATATCCCCCCAGTTTCTTGTAATGGCCGCTTTTTGAACATGTTCCCCTGTGCTGCAGCTCTCTGTCCATCCAGAGCAGACTAAATGCAGCAATCTCTGCTAGCCTGTGTTGAACTGTAGGTTGAGTTTGCCCAGTTCTCCTCTTTGCACAACAACAAGAGTTCCCTCTTACTATTTCTTTTGAAAGTTCTTTGAGACCAGAAACTGCCTTTTTGCTCTGCATTACTTCAGCCCGAGTCAGTGACAAAATCATATTTTCTATCTCCATTTTCAGGTTTAACATTGGCTTCAAAGCGAGGAGTACTTGTCTTCCTCTGATTGGCTTACACCTCTTCTCTGGATGGAACTGAGACAGAACAGTGGCTTTATTAGACTCTGGATAAATTGCTTAAGGTAATAAATTTCTTTTTTATAAAAAAAAATTTAGACTAATACAACAACCAGATCAGTTTGTGTGGTTGGACACCACACTGACAGCATTGTTACAGACTCTCCCAGCTTTCAGGAAGCTATAGGAACCTGTAAATTATTTTAGAGTGAGAAGGTATTTTAGACAAACAATGAAGATAAAATGTGGTGCTGACAGACAAATAGCAAGATCCTGCCAGATATTATGTCTGTTTGCATGGCTAGCTGTTTGAGAAGTAGAAAAATGAGCCTGTCAGTTTTGTCACTGACAACTGCATAATTCACTTCCTAAGTAAACTCAATTAAAGGCATAGCTATGAATGGGGAAGGGCCTAAAGCTAGATTACAGTCTATAAAAGGATTAGAGCCTGATAATTGTATAATGGAGAGTAAGCAGCTACTTCTGTTATCAGGAGTAGCAAGAGGTGCTTAGTAAAGCAGTTATTCAATGTTAATCAAGGAGTACCTTTGTGACAGAGCATTGCTTTCCATGATTTATCCAACCAGAGCACAAATGTTGTTAAATAATTGTAATGAGTTTAAGAAATATATGCAGCTTGTCACTGTTTAATTTAAATCCGGGCTCTGCTGTATAGCTGGAATAATCTTCTCTACTTTTCACAGCCTGCTTTAAAAGAGAAACCTACTAGTTCTTTTCATAGCTGTCTGGCAGAATTCCACAGTGCTTTACAACAGAATGCCAAGGAGCTGTATTTCCAATCCCGAGCTGCATTTCCTATACAGCCATGTCTTTTGTGTCATGGTGAAATTCAGGACTGACCCAAGAACTTTGCCAGGATAACTGCTCGTTTGACCTTCAGCAAAGGGTCGCAGCAGCTTGGCTCTATTTTCTGTGAGCGAGTCTTGCACAGCTGCCCTGGTGCTGACGGGCAGCAACCTGCACTGCCACATCATCTCTAAATCAATAATGTGACCGTGCTTCGGAGTTAATGTGCCATGCCCAGGGGTGCAACAGGGCAAGAGACAAAGAACAAAGGAAGGTGTGGAGGGAAGCAGAAGTGCTCCGGTCCCAAGGTCTCACAGGAGCGCGGAACCGGCCACGAACTCGCGTGAGATGCAGACGAGGACCAGGGACAGAGAAGCCGGGCTGGCAGGGGAGGCAGGCTGCACATGGCATGGAGCAGATGAGTTTGCAGCTGCTGTGGCATTCCAGCTCCCACTGCCTCGAGCTGAACTGGTAACCTGACCTGAGCATTGCACCTCTTCCTGTTTGCACGGTCAGAGAGAGGTTCACCTGTTGGAAGCAGGTTCCTTCCTACACGACACAGAATCCAGATTATTCTAGCGGACTAGAAAATATAAATATTTCTCATTTTAGCTGCAAAGAACAAAGAAGAGATATTTGAAAAGCAAATCTAACCAAATCCCAGTTGATTTGGATTTACTGTACAAGGATTTACATAATTTTTGAGGAAAAATTACTTTTGAAAGCCATGATTTATAACTCAAAAAATAGAATACAGATTGATTATTTAAATACAACTCAGACAAGCAATTTGATCACAGGACAGAATTTCAAAATTGGACTTTTAAATTCAAATTTAAATTAAGGCTCTCAAAATCAACAGCATTGGGTACTATATATGATTAATATTTACTTTAAAATATCATCCATTTTTCTTGCAGATTTGAGGTTGATCCCCTAAGGGTAGAATACTCTATGAATAGGAATGTGAAATTTAGATCTGGGTCTAAGCTAAGATTAGATGTGTTTAGACCTGAGTTTTGATGTAGTTCTTTACAGAAATAAAACTCAGTTCAGAAGCTGTAATTTGAATGCACCAGATTTTGATGGCATTTTTAGTCAGATGAGTTTCTTCACGACATAAATATTTCAGGACTAAAGGACCTGAGTAAACTTAGATATATGTCTATATGCAACATACTTCCCAAAATATTTGCCAGTTGCATCAGTTCATTAGCTTGAAAAGAATCTTGTAGTCTTGAGTTCTAGCCATAGAATTTATCATTGGTTTACTCTGGAAACGTTAAGGATCCACTTAGGGATCACAGCACCAAATTTCAAAATATTAGTGAATCAGAATTACAAAATATAGCTTCTTTTTATATTTTCCTAAGGTTTTTTATTTCTGCAACACCTTCAGAAATCTCAGATACTCTTTTACTTGCTGTTCAACAAATAATGCATAAGGGATTAAAATGTCTGTCACAAAATGCATTTTAATGACTGTATCCTATTTTTACCCTGTATTTAAATGACAGTCTTGCAAAAAATTCAGCAGTTAAAATATTCACCTCAGCACTTTGCAGAATGCTAGCCTGAAAAATGTTGATATGCTGTTTATCTTCAACTAGAATTAAAAGTCTCAAACCAACCCAAAATCCAGCACATTCTCACCAATGCCAAAAATGCCTTATGAAGGGCACTCTTTGCAGAATGAAGATAGAATTTGTAATTCTTACAGGAAATTTGAGTAATCTTTTCAACTCTACACACAGGAGGCAGTGTAAAGATGGGAGAAGAAACACAACCCAGGTTCTGAATCATCTCCAAAAAAACAGGGACTTGATTCCCACTTATCCTCTACTCCCAGTTATCTCCTACTCCATACTCCAAGTGCTTTGCCAGCTCCTCATCAGACTCCCTTAAGGCCAGTTGGCAACTCCTCCGTCATTATCACACCTACAAAAATAAGTTTTGCTGTTCCTTCTAGACAAAGATCGGGGCTCCATATCCTGTTTGTCCTCCAAAATGTGGCATGGATGTTTTTCCCACCTCTGATCTCACCCAGCTGCCTTCCCTCAGTATCCCTGTCGTGGATTAGTAACTCGAAACCATCAGAGCCTGAGGGTTTTACTGACTGATCAGGTATTGGGGAGCAGCCCCTCTCTGTCAGAGCCTTTATCTGACTGCTGTCTAAACACAGAACAGAAATTGAAGCGTTTTGTCTCTGCCACTCACAGTGGAAAGGGATGCATTGAGCAGGCAGTGGGAGACACCAACACTGCCTCTCCAGACATTAAGTCAGAGCAACAAAACCTCCTGCCTGCCTCCTAGATTTAACAGCTTGCATAAAGACTGAAAATCACCCACTGAAAAAGAATTCAAAACATAAAACTGTTTTAAAATGCTAGTTCTAGTATTTTAACTGTATTTTTATATTATGGACTGAAATAATGAGTAAGAAAACATTAACAAAAATGTTCGTTTTAATAACTAAGAATTCTGGGCTAAGTATTTATTTCTGAATTATAAGCAATGAATGTGTATATCCACATATATATATGTATAATAAATAGGGAGCAGGTCAATCAAAACCCAGGAGAATTAATGACCAATCCAGGATTAGTGACAAGTTACAGGTGTTTCAACTACAAGTTACAGCTGACAGGGGTTTTAATTACAAGTAACACTGAATATAAAAACACCTCTACTCCTGGCCTGAAGGCTCCCTCTATCTTTCACCTTATTTAAAGAAAGATCTTCATGCTGCTGTTTCTAGGTAGATCTGGCAAAAAATGAAAGATTCTTTTCTGCCTACACATTAAATGAAAGTTTGTGCTTTCACAGCTAAAAATGGGTCTAAATGGACGAAAGGTGCATGCAGTAACAGGAGTGCATAGGAGACAAAGAGTAATAAAACAACCACCTCTGTGGGTCAGGCAATGGATATGTGATACACTGTGTTGAAATTCAATTCAAATGGAGGCTTCACCAATACTTTATTGATTTTAATTCTCAAATATTTTGTTTCTATATTAAAAATTAGTCTGATGACAACATGATATAACTT
Organism: Cnemophilus loriae; assembly: GCA_013397755.1. Lineage (NCBI taxonomy): Eukaryota > Metazoa > Chordata > Aves > Passeriformes > Corvidae > Cnemophilus > Cnemophilus loriae. The sequence continues at coordinate 351,099 of VZTF01006958.1, read as the reverse complement.
ACTGCCTTTAAAGGAATGCATAAAAACTCTCAAGGATTCATCTGGAAAAAATGAGTTTAAGAGTAACAGCTTCAATACCGTATAATTTTTCCTTTTCATATTGTTGGCAAAGCATTATGCACACTGCTGTGCCTTGTTTTGTTTATTTGGTAAGTCTCTCCTAGAGAAGATATTTCTCCTTGATGGTTGAGGAGATTCCTGTGAGAATCTAATTTTTGACTGTCTCTCTTGGGTGTTATGTAGTGTAACCAGCCTCTAAGAGTCTCCAGTGGAGGGTGGTCTAATAAGACATGTTGGAGACAACTACTGTTAATAGACAATGAGAACTGACTGTAGTTGAGCGAGACAGAATTCTGGTGGAAAGTAAAAAGCCACATACAACACCTTTGCTTAATGGAATATGTGTAATATTGTCACGCATTGACATTCACCAGGGAGCAGCTAACTCTCACAAAATTCACACCACAGGAAGCCCTGTTATTTTGTTCTTATAACCCAGCACAAAACATGTTCAGAACACAGGCAACATAGAAAGCACTGAGAAAAACCTACATGTGCACAGGACAGATCTGTGTTCCCCTGCTGTTCTTATCTGAATTACAGAGTGCATGGTTGTTCTGAGCAAGATATTTACCAAACTGAGAACCGATCGTAGGGGAAATACGTAAGAAAAGTACTGCTGGTAAAAGACACTTTAAAATATTCATGAGGCTATTGAAGAATGCCAAGCAAAAATTTCATGAGGATGAAGTGTTCATTGGAAAAAGAACCTGCACTCTTAAGCCAGCAGCTAGAATGGATAACACACAGCAGCTCCCAGTACAGACCACACTTTATATATCTTGTTTCAAAATACTCTGTACATTTTTGATATTCCCTAAAGGACTTCTTGTCTGTATGTGGGTGTGCCTGACTGAAATGAGCAAGCAATTTTGTGGATTGTCATTCTGTGTGGAAGAGAAGTGTAAGGCTGGAATGAGGGATTTAATGCAGGACATAGCAAAGTCTCCAACAGAGACTTGCTCAGGTCACTCACAAATCTCCACCTGCATAATACCCACTTGAGGAGAAGGAAAATAAGAAGAGAGATAACCAAGCTGGAGTTTACTGACAAGTGCAGATTGAGCCTGTGCATGCCTCTATTTTCAACAGCAGTGATAGCGAGGAGTGCCTCTTTGAAGGCAGAGAGTGGGCAGAGGGCTTTTCAAGTACAGAAGTAACAGATGGAAGAAGTGGATTAAGATAGCACTGATGGGGTAGTTGGGGATAGCAAAGAGCAACAAACCTCCCTGGTCTGGATGGCAGGAGCCCAGTGACAGAAGAATCTGGGAGCAAAACAGGAGGTTCCAACTACCTTGGAGCTTGAGAGGCATTTGGAAAAGCAGCAGCAGCAGGAGTCACAGGCATGCAGTCAAGTACATCAGAAAGGACTGGATGCTTTTAAAGAGCCTCAACTGCATCTGGTCAGCAACAGGCCCTGTTAAGGCCATCAGAAAAGATCAACTGCAGCTGCACAGCGGCTGGAAGGATGCAGAGCTGCAAGAAATCAGAAAGGGCCCAGAGAACAGCACTGCTCAGTCAGTGGGGATCTTTCCTCCTCCGTGGCTTTTGTGTCTGTACTGAGCTTTGGGAATGTATTTGCAAACTGACACAAAGCACAGGCAGCTCTCTCCAGCTTTTCAGGTTCTCAAGATTCTCTGTCCTGAAAGATGGTGGCCATTAAAAAGCTTTAAAATTCTGATTTTAGAGGTGCTCAGTCCTCGATCTCCCATCAGGCTGAAAGGGGATTGCAAAAAAGTATTCCTAAAACTGTAGATTTGTGAGAAGAATTTAATTACCTTTTCATTGCAAAGCTAAAATTGCTTATTTTTCATTGCAGACTGACAGATTCTTTCATTCTTTGACATTAAGAATTCATCTCAACGTTATTGTTTTACCTTTGAGTTAGAAAAGGTCATGAAACAACAGGAAAAAAAAATCCCACTTCCAAGAAAACAGAAGAGAAGTAATTTGTTTAGTTTTCTTTCTGTTTGTTTTCTTTTCATGTTTGTGAATTCAAACTTTCAATTATACAATAATAAATCCTAGTTCTGCAATTTCCTTGCAGGCAGATTAATTCATCTGACATGAACTCTATCAGAAGGTTAAATCTTTGTCATCAAAGCTGTGAATTCTATGTGAGCAAGGTCCTGTTCCCGTTGGAGTTAATGTTGCTTGGTGCAGATACAGGGCTTTCCTCTTAGGAGAAATCTGAGGAGCAAATAGTGCTAATTTAGGGAAAACCTGAAAATTGGAATAATAACTTTGAAAAGATTAACCAGGAACCCTAAATAGAGCAAGATATTTTAATTTAGATATTAAATGAGGTCTAATTTATCTTTCATGTGTGGGGAATTATGAGTAGCTACTAGAAGATTTTGCATTTTGGAGCATAGGATCTCCAGAGACCGTGATCAGAAGGATGACAATTCTCTTTCCTATTATGACACAGACTTTTCCAAGTCTTCAGATCAAAAATATTGTGCAGGAGGAGAGCACTATTTGTAACAGTCATGAGAGTTACAAATGAACTGTATTCACAGCTTCTCAACTTTTGAGAGGGAAAAGTCAGAAGTATGTGTAACTGAGATGCTTTCACTCTTTTGCTACTAAATAAATTTTCGGGGATATATATCTGAATAAACTCTCAGTTAAATGTGAGAACACATTCCTGCTTCAAAGCAGAGTTTAAAATGTGTGCAAAGGGTCCTTCTTAGGCTCTCTGCATGCCTTCTCTTTAGTAAAAACATACAAGTGACACAGCTTTAAAATCACTGTGTGAACCAGAGTCACCTGGGCATCCCCGAAGTCCTTCAAATGGAGAGCTGATCGAAATCCTTGCAAAGGTAGGGAATAAAACCACTGAACATGAGGTATTAGAGACAACACGCATATTTGTCAGGTCACTGTGTCTGTGACAGGGTTCACTCGAATGTCTCAAACGTTCCCTGTGCCTACCAAGTGCGTTGGTCTGCTCTGTGCATTGAAACATTCCTTTGGCACAAAGGACTCCGGATATTGTGGTGGCAGCAGGCTCAGGGTTATCATACAAATGCCACTGATACCTTTCACACAGCTATTTTGCTCTATCAAGTAGAAGTGCAAAGGGAAAGCAGCCAAGGAAGAGAATCTGAAATATATAACAGTAATTCTGAATTGAGCAGGGTTTCTCTTTTGCAAGATCATCTTTCTTCTCCAATTAGTGTTGATACATTTTAGAGGAAATTGCTATTGAGTGCTAGTTTTGGAGGAAAAAGAAAGTGGGTACTGGCTTCATTTTTCCTTGGAAAACACTTTAATCATACTTTTCTTGTATTCCATTTTTAGATTATTGAATGAAAATAGGTCATGACCTACTAGATTTGGTTGATTTGGTGGGCACTGGTCCATGTAACACAATGGTCCAGCTGATCTACCAGGCCATCAGTGGGTCCAGCATTTCAACAAGCGCAGGAATGACAGTCTTTATGGACATCACTGGCTGATATTTGAAGTCAAGTGCAAATGGGTGTTGGCATAGCACAAGTGATGGTGCATGGGGGAGTGCAAAAATTTTATCAGAGGACAGAAAATGGTTAAAAAGTCCTATTTTACAAAACACCCTGGGCTGTGGCTGGCACGAAACGTACCTCTGCAGTATTTTCATATTTCCTTGTTCTGAGGAAGGACCACTGAGGTCTAGGAAAGGCAGATGGACAAATAAAAGTGAAATCCAGGTTAAGATCAATCCCTTCAGGGTTCATGGTTGAGCTGCAGGGTGAGGGAATTTTTCATGACTTTTTAGCATTAGAAATCTCAAACTCAATGATTCTTTTGGAAAAGAGAAAGACCAAAGATTCAGTCAGCTAATGAGAACATAAACTGCTGAGATCAAAGTGTTGGTACAAGCAATTGGTCTGAAATATGGGATCCTAATCACTGGAACTGATGGATAAGAAGAGAACCATTTCACATCTGACAAAGCAAAATGTAATTATTGTGAAAGTGGTGATAGGGCAGGTAAATGACTTGCCCCCGAATTTAAAAAGTCAAACCTAGTTAATTTTATCTCAGCTAATAAAAACAGCAGTGATAAGACTGTTACAGATTGGTGAAAAATTAATGAAGTCTTTAATGAACTTTATGGCTAATTACATAAATCAGACCTAACTTAATAAAAGCCCAGAAGATTTTTAGTAGTGATTAGATTTTTCAATTGCTGAATGATAAAGAAAATAACTCCAGTAAAATCGTCTCTGCCCTACTGGAATATTCTGAAAGACATTAAAGTAGAGGAACCAGAGCCAACTAACAATAGTTTCAACAGAGAGATCATTAAATAAGCTTAGAGTTTTATTTTTAAATGATCATTTGCAGACCTGACCAGAGAGTATTTTGGAAACCCCTCATAGGAAACAACAAGGTCAGTGTTTCTTTTTGGATGAACATGAGGAAAGAGCTGTGCATGCTGTGCAGACACATCGAAAACAATGTTTCACACAGTGAAGGGTTTTGCTGGAGTTGGGATAAGTGATAAGAAGCCTTTGTTTGTAACCTTTCAAAAGTTATTTAAAAAAACTCCAAAGAGGAGCAAAAGACAAACTTAAACAGAGACAAGATGGATTCCAAGGGCTTTACTAAGATCAGGGCTCCTCGTAACAGTTATGTGAGATAAATTTGCATTAAATGCTCAAGTGTTTGGACGTAGACATATTTTAAATAGGCAGAAATTTCAAAGGGGATATCTAGTAGTAGACAGAGACAGCACTTGGGCCTGATTTCTATTATATGTCAATATCTCTGCAGACTTAAATGTCCTTCTTGCCTCTGAGATCTACTTGCAATTAAACCGTCAATAATCATATGTTGACAACGTATTTCAGATTCAGAGGAGAGTCTACGCTTCGTGCAGGTTTTTCTAATTTATGTTACTTATGAGAGACCAGTAAGGGCAAAAGAAGAAAAAAGATTGTGCCTTGTCTCCTAAACCATGCCAAGACGACTTGACTCAAATTAGTCACATGAGAATCACAGGCAGAGTCATTAAAAAGGCTGGTTTATTTTTGAATTTATCACACTGGTGAAAAAAAATTGTCCTTCCTCTTTCTCAGAGTTGCAGAGTTGTATCAGAAGTAATATTGCAATCAGCCATGTCTGAGCCTATACAAATGGAGAAATCCATTACAGGAGTTAGAGATATCACAGAAGGGTGAATGAAGAAGAGCATTAATGGCTTGCTTCCAGCAAGATGGCACTGAACAACTGGAAAGCCATCAGATAATTCGTAAATGCAATATCCTTGTATTACTCTTTTATAAGAACACTCCTCCACTCCAACAAATGTTGCCACTCTATAACCTCCAGAGCACCAGAGATCCCCCTCACACTTTCCATATTTCAAAAAGCAACCCAACAAACCTGTTCTCTGGCTACCTGGAGTCAGTCCTGTGCAGATAGGCATAATGAAAACTTCTCAAGAGACTCCATTCCTTGTGGATTGCTGGTGGTGGAATTCACTGAGCAAAAGCCAAAAATAATATCTTCCCACAGTACTGCAATCAGTTAATGAAAATATCACATAAGAGTTGTCAGCTTAATACTTTCTCAACAAAGACATCCTACCTTTTCCTTTTTTTAGTCTTGTTTTCAATTTCTCCTTTGAATCATAAAGTAGAGTTCTGGGAAATTTCCTACTTGAACTGCAAATTATAGCACGAAGCCTTCACCCAAACTAAACCTCAGGACTTTAACACAGACCTGTTAAAAGAGACTTGTCCAGACACTGGCAACCATGAAGGCTGTTTAATAAAACTAGATGGGTGTTCAGATGTGGAATTTTACCTCAACCATTGACAAATCATCCAGTACCCACACTGAAAAGCAAGATGACCTCTGATCTCCAGGCATTTGGTAGCGTGAGATTGTACAGGAGCTACCACTCTGTTCGGTAACTATGGCACACTCTGATGCAGCCAGAGCAATAAAATGCAGCAGAGTAATAAAGAAAAAGCTTGTTTTGATAACACTTCCTCAGCAGGACAACTGAGTACTCAGCAAACATTTGTCTTTACACAAGGATGCTTTTGGAATTACCTTTGAGCACCACGCCAGGAAAGGGGACCAGAGCGAGCTGTTTGTACTTCACACCGTGAGCAGGAACGGGAAAAGGGAGGCTCATTGCAGGCCTGGAGTGCAAAGCTGACTGAGTGTAAGTCAGTGAGGTCTTTCTCCTAAGACAGATTGTACAAAGGTGCCTTCTACCCCAGACACGGGGAGGAAGGAGGAAGAGTTTTCCAAGGAGCATTAGCATCTCTTGCACACAAGGCTGTTGCCCAGGAAAAGCTGTGCTGTTTCCAACCTTGGAGGTTTCCAGAATACATCTGGATAAAGGCCCGGGTAACCTGATCTTATCTGAGAGCTGACTCTGCTTTGAACAGGAGGTGTGATTAGAGACCTCCTGAGGGCCACCCCAGTCTGACTTATCTGATGACTCTGAGTGCAGCTGGACCATCACTGTGCCCGGGCACCAATATGGAATTTTCCTTCAAGGCTAACCTTGTAGCTCTCATTTAAAAAGAAGTTGGGAAAAATGTGCCCGAATTATTTGTATATAAATGTGTAACAATTTGTGATGAAAGTGTGCTACATGCAGAATTGTGCTGTAACCATGGCAACTTCCATTGAGAGAGACATCCACTGCAAATCTATAAGGATCTCATTTAGAAAAGATTTAGTTGTGCTACTCACCAATTTATGAATATTCCAATCATGTAAAAACCACCCCAGTTTCTTACAGAATTGTTTTTAAATAGAGCAGCTGTGTGATTAAGAATGCTATCAGAAGCATTTACATTGAATAGTTTTTAAATTTTATTTTATGATTCTTCTGCAACTTAGATATTTTGGAGACTAATTTGGAATCCTTTGCTATAAAATCATTGCAGATTTATTTAGTCTGGCTTCTTCTTTGCCTTATTATATTTTTTCACATCTAGACTACTGGGGAATATGTCTTAAAATACCCAGCCTCTTGTGTGAGGGTAAATTCACAAATAAAGAAAGGTTCACCCCTCTCAGTACCTTAGCTGTGAGTTCTTTTTAAAATCATCAGCTCTCTGTTGCCTCTCATCTAAGCAAAATGCTTCCCTGTTGTTTCTGCCCATCTTGTAACCTTTCTCAGTGGAATATTGGCCTTTATTTCTCGCTAACCTTTTGTAAATTCTCAGATGGTGGTCTTGTCTCTAAGGCATCAAACTCAGTGTTGAAATTTGGGATAGTTGTTTTGTGTCTTGCTGACAGGCTTATTTACCTAGTTACAACCATAATTTAGCATACACAGAAATATGTCCTTAGAGGAGAGATTAACAATTTGCAGAGGACGTTAAGGTTACGGTTTTTATTTATATTTATTTTTTACTGTTGGTTTACTACTGCGGTCAAATGCAGAAAGAGAATGAATCATGAATCATCTAAGCTCTGTCTGCTTTTCTTAACACTAGAGCAGAACAAATCCCATTCAAGGTATATTTCTTTGCATGGGAAGGCATCAGGCAGACATCAATAAAGTCAATACGTGCCAAATAGCATTTTAGAAATTCAGACCAGCCTCCTCAAAAGAGCACAGCTCTGGGGACAAAATAGCACTGGTGATATTGGATAACCGAGCCTATTCATGAAGCAAGGATGCATGTAATGTGGCTAAATATATTGGTAATGATTTTAATTTTTTTGGGGGGTGTCTTTTTTTTTTATACTGCTCTGGTCCCATTTACATGGGAATTAAAATCAGCATCCACAGATGCCCAAGGGCCTTCTAACAAACTCTACCTGATGATTAACTGTGCAGAGATATGAGAGGCCTTGGGGAACCTCTGATTACATGCATCCGAGCTTGTTCAGGCCACCTGGTTTTTGTACTGACAGCATCATTTCTGCAGATTTTAGACTGAAGTAATAATTTTTCCTGGGAGAAAGACGGACCTCCTGAAATGGCTTGGGGAAAAGTCAGCAGGTCCATTACTAAAGCCTGTCTGAAATGCTTAAAACAGGCTTAGTCTTTAGTAGAGATGTGTCTTAATAAATAAAATCTAATGTGCTGTTGAGGAAAGAAGATACTTCCACTACTCTCCTGATAAATTCGTCTAATAGAAGAATACTTAACTCTTAAGAGATGTTTAATTTTTCAGGACCTTTTATGAACAATACCAAGCACACTAATGTAATTACTCAGTTCTACAGTTTCCTTCTCAACGAGAGAAAAAAGAAATGCTGTTTGTACATATAGAACAATTCAGCCAAGCTCCCTCTTCCATCACTCCAGCTCTGATACCCTCAACTATTTATTCATGTCTTGACTGTTTTTTAAATCTCCTTACAAATCAGAACTGTCTTAGGGAAGTTTCACTTTATCAGCAACATTGCATCCTGCTACAGAGATAACACAGCTCGCATGGTAACACTGCCTGTAGGTTACAATTCTCTTGGATACCTCCATGGAAAAGGAAGAAACGTCATCAGTTTTGGAGGCAGCTATTTTCTTCAGCTTGCCAGAGAGTTGAAAGCAATTACTTGTATCTCATAAAAAAATAACAGTCTTTTACAGAGCAAACACTTGCCCTATTTTCTCACTGATCTTCTGTTTAGTACAATGGTTCAGGACTGTGCTTTAGAATTTAAGATGTGCCCTACACCCCATTTTTAAATTAAAACCAGTCATCCCCCGCTGTGATCCCACTTTTCTAAACAGCTCCCTCTCATTTTTGAAATGCAACAGGATGCAACATGAGCATTTCTCTCACCCCACAAGTGCACAAGGGAAGGGGAAGATGTTTAACAGTGTAACAGGCACAGCTCAAGGGATGAGTGATCCAAATGCCTCTGTGGCTCTGGCTTCTAACACGTTCTCATTAAAGTCTGTAGCAGTAAACTTTCAAAACTGTTTGGAAACCACAGTTTGCCACCTTACAGGGTTGCAATCAACAGTCAGAGCTCTTCCCACAGGATTTCTCCCTCACCTGGAGAGCAGCCGCTGAAACACAGGCTGGAGTTGGTCTTTTCCATCAGTGAAGGCAAAAGGAGGAGAAGGACTCTGGTGTACATAAGCGTGGCTGGATGGGTGTGTCTGGTTTAAGGTATGCATGAGATCCACATGTGCTTTTAGCCAGTGCCTTTGGGACTTTCAGCCTAGTAATTTAGTTCATATTTCCAAGTGTCCCTGTAATAAACAAAGGTCTTTTTTATCAGGTCAGTCCTTCCTGCTTTATTGGAAATAGAATAGTGTAAGGGACACCCAGCTTATGGGATGGACGTGTTGAAAATACTTCCTTTTGAATATAATTTCTGTGACATGCAGTAGTTATGAATTGAAATTTCTTTCTATTCCCTTAAGTTGAATCTGATGTTTTAAGAGCAGCCATTCTTACATGGAGACAAGAACTGTTTTGATCTGACTGTGGTTCACAGCACTCACACTTGTGGCGCTTCCTCATGGGAATCTCAGCTTTTGCTTTCTCCACAGTGTTAACAAAAGCTGGATCAAAAATATGTGGTTGCCCTTTGTTATGGAAAACCCAACGGTGCTGCTGCAGCTGGCTAACCAAGTGCTAGAGCCCAGGGACAAGAATTACTCTCTGTGCTCTTTTCTGTCACCTGCCAACCCACGGGAGTGCAAAACTATCTTCTGAAGAGTTCTGAACTGTACTTTTAAAAACCTTCCCCTGCTCAAGGCCCATCCTCTCAGTTTGATTTCCACTTCCAGTTTCTCTGCATGAATATGCTCAGGCAGGAACATCAGCTTTCTGTGGAGCACCCAATCACCACAAACCTTGGTATCTCATACAGACGGGGAGTGGAAGGAGCTGACCTGATTGCACACAAATCTCCTGTGGCTGCTGCTTTGTAGAATGCAAGTAACTGTACCAGACAGTTGAGCAAAATAGTTGTTTGGATAACTTATCTTGGCTGTTGTCAGAGCCAGATCAGGAGGAAGGCACGTCATACCCGAGCTTTCAAAGCCAGCACCTACAGCCAGTGGCATGATTACATGAGAATCTCAGGTTCGTTAATAGAAAAATGAGACAGTATTTCTAACCCTTAATTATGGAAAAAAAAAAAAAAAATCCAGAAAGCCTGGAGGTATCTCTGTCATGGTACTGAAATATGCTAAAAACCCCAGGCTGCCTTAATTCAGGTTTGGGACTCCTGCCCATCTTAACTACCTAATTAATTATAATGATGAACTTGCAGGAAGTGCAGATATCTGTATTTTCTGCTGAGTTTCAAAGTATTTGGCAAAGCGATGGGCAAAATCTTTTATTTGTTGAGCAGGAAATTTGTCACTCATTATCATTTCAGGAAGCTAAAAGTATTTGAAAATTTGGCAAATAATTTCAGTCAAAGAAGGGAATTTTACAAGAAATGTTTCCATTTTGAATACAGATTTGTTCATAATAGCGTTTTTCATTTTAAAGTAGATCTTTAAAAAGGGACGAAAGATTTAGAACAAACTTTTTGAACTATAACACTTAATTTGGTTGACAATATAACATTTTGTGTTCTGTCAAAAGATCATGAAATATTTTGTCTCTTTGCAATCAAAAATCCTTTTCTCTATAAGCACTTCTCACGTAGGTCACAAAATTCGTATCCCATTGCCCTACCAGTGCCCTGGAGTCCACCATGGTTCATCCCTGACACAACAGCCTCTTGCATATTAAATCCCCAAATCTAATGTGGGCGGTCCCAAACCACAAAGATGTCCAGTTGTCACTCCTACTCGCTGAGAGGATCCTGCTGATCTTTATGTTGTTGTTGTTGTGCAGTAAGCACTCACCGATTTTGTTCTTAACTCTGCTATCTGAAATCAGCATTGTTTGCCCCTAATCTCTCCCCAGAGCAGCTTCCCTGAACTGGCCTTGTCTTCTGGTTGTTGCTGAATGTATAGATGTTCACACGGACAAGGATGTAAATGAATTTAGATGACTGTTGCAATGTTTATTCATTAACTCAGTTTTAAGAATGCCTGCCAATGCTGAAGGAAGCATAACTCTAATGAAGCACTTACAAAATGTCAGAGAAAATCTAAATTAGTCTCTGAGGTTTTCCAAATATTCATTAAAATATATCAGAATGCAGAATGTTTTTCAGCCACAAAGACAACCCTATTACTGCAAATTTCATTACGCATTTTCAGTTGAAATAGTCGTATAACATTTAACATAAAGCAATAAACCTGATGCTATTTTGGTCCAGTCTACACCATTTAAAAGAAGCGTAAGGGATTTATTTTCTAAAATATCAAAAATCAAACAGAAAGAATGATAATCCACATTTGAGCAAGTTCTATATGATTACAGTTAATTCATTTAGGAACATATAGGACAGTTCCAAAGTTGAGGAAAATATTTCTCACTAGGTTCAAGGTTTTCCAAAATATTTCCACTCAACATTTCCACTAAAATTAGCAGAAGAGTTGAGAGTACACTGAACAATGATTTTCCTTAATGGAGCATAACCATGAAAAAAGTACAAGACTGGTTCTTCTATTCTGGGATAGAGGAATTATCAAAATGCCTGTTCTTTCAATGTTCTGTTTATGCCAATCCTTGAACTGGTCTCTCTTTTTATGAAAAATGCAAATGAAATCTTTGTTAGGTGTCCTGGCAAATAGAAGCAGAAGTAAAAAAGAACAAAATAACTTAATTGGTATATGTGAAAAAGCGTGATATATACATTTTCTGTAAAAATTATAATCTGCAGAAACAATTTAATCTTTCCCCCAAAAAATTTGAGTAAATGTGGTCCATGCCCAAAGGTACCACTGATTTTTAAGTCTTGAAAAGTGTAAGAAGCTAAGAAGCAGGAGAAAACATGCAACAGCCACTTATAAGGAGTGCAAGGTTGTTGATTAGTTGTACTTTTTACTATGGTGAAGAAGTAGAAAACCTAGAATGGGAAAGGCTTAGGTTCTCTTGGTGTGTTATACAAGGCAAATTAATTCTGAGAGAAAAAGGAGTTAATATATTTAATTTTAGTCCTTCATTAATGATTCTTTCTCTTTTCCTTTCTGCTCTGTGTGAGTAAGGTATTACTCTAAAGTTAACATGCACAGCATGATGATTTTATTAAATGATTTGCTAAGACCTCGTGCATAATTACCTCATTGAAATATAACGAATAATCATTTACGACTTGTCAGTTAATAATGTGCAATAATAAGGGCTGATAATGGTTTAAACCCACACCTGAGGAGGTGAATGCAACATGGAAAAAGCAGCTAAAGTACCCAGGGCATTCTTAAGGAAACTACTTTGGCAATTGCACCTTAACTAGAAGAGAATTCCTGAGAGAGAATTTAGCCTCACGTCATGTATCAATAGTATATCACGAAGAGATACATATTTAGGTTTTATTTGGTATATTGATGATATGCATTTGCCAGCAGATTTCTCTGTGCTCAGCTGCTTTTAGGTTCCTTAAGATATTTCCCTTGAAGTTCTTCTAAATAGCAGATACAGAATTTCTATGGAAAACTCTAAGGGTTCAGTTATCCTGGGATAGAGGTGATAGCGCTTTATTGGTACAGAGAGGAGGGATTGTTTTTCTTTTGTATTGGATCATCCTCTGTTAAGATTATGGTAATGAGTCCCTAACAGATAAGCCTGTAGAAGCCTTTGAAAACCTCAACAAACCATTTAAAATAAAGAGAAGAAAGAACAGAGGGAAATGGGGGCTCCCTGTAGCTGAGGTTTAGCATCTGTGCTGATGCCTGCCTTAAGACAGGATATGTGAGTACAGAAAGGATGAACTACGTCTTCACTAAGCAAAAGGACACTTTCTTGACAATAGAACAGGATAACTATTCAGCAAAACCCTAAACCAACAAATGCTAACTTAGCTGGATCCAGGCACTTAAAGACTAGCTCATAACTCTTAGTTCCGGAGTGACAGACCACTTGCTATTGCTGCTTTTCTGCATTAGGGTTTAAGGATGACTTTTCCTCATAAAAGTAAGAGCACAGCTAAGTACACACTCAGTCTCAGAAAAAAGCTGTACCAATACTACAGAGGCTCCTTGAAAATATAAAAGCCAAGAATTCACCTTACTTACCTTCAGCTAACATTGACCGTAACGACTCTTAATTCTTGCTGTAAAAATTGGTCCTACCCATGGCTTTTGGAAGCACAAACTGTATAAAATATTTTCTGAGTTTTCCTTGAGAGTCTGGTGCTTCACTGCTCTAGTACCAGGCAGAAAAATTACTAGAATGGTCACGCATCATATCCATTTTGCTGGGGTCAACAGAGAGCTTACCAGAAATATACATTTGATTTGCATTAAAAAAAGTGACAGTTCTAAAGTGTTCCTGGTAATACTGTAAAATTTCATGGTCACTTTGTTACAGCTGATTTGATTGGCACCTCAAGGGAGGCCAGTAAATATTAAACAGCTCTCAGCCTTTTTTTTTCTGTCAGTAGAGATTCAAAATGATTTTGATGGATTCAGAGACTGTTTCATATGATATTTTATTAACTCCTGCAAACTGTATGAAAACAATTCAAAATATCTCAGATAAAACAGCTTTTAGCAAGAGCTAAATCGAGTCCCACGATTCAGCAATATCCCATATGGTGCCTCATATGTTACAAAACCTGCCTGGATCTTGAAAACGAAGGTGATTTTTTTTTCCTGTAGGAGTTCAATCTACATTAGAACAAACCAAACACAAGTATGCTCTCCCTCATGGATCTCCATCTTGGAAAAATGCTAATTTTATGCTGTTCTGTGCTTACACCACCCTGAGATAAATCGAGTATTTATCTTCTGATGACTACTGCTTGGGGTCTTGGAACTCTCTTGATATTTGCAGGCGTGAGCCACTGAAGAAGTTGGCTTATTAATAATTAAATTCATACAAAGCTATTGCAAATGGAGACAAAAAGCATCCTCTCCAAACACCTGCTGATACAATCTCCCATGTTGGCCTCAGGTGCGAGATACGGATTTCACATGAAACATTTGGAACCGTCCTAGTTTGCCACTGATTGACAACAATAATTTTTTTTTTCATTTTGTTTATTCTCTGCACTATCTCTGTTGCCCTTTTGCAAAAGAAGACGGTAGCATAACTCTCAACTTGCTAAAGCATGAATGAAGAGTAGCAAAATGATTTTTAATGTGGGAAATGTGAAGCCATATGGAATTCCTTTTATGGCATAGGCAGTCCTTTTTGCAGTTTTTCTTTTTAGGTAACTCTCAACCTTCATAACAAGAGAACACCAGATTTCTAGGGAAATCAGGCAACTCTGGCACGAAAACAGCTGCCACATCCCTGAATGGTGAGCACTGAGAGACATGGGCAGAAATGGCTGGGTATTGGCCATTAGCAGCACTTCACACCTAAACCAGTCCCCTGAGGCAAATGCCTTGCACCCAGAATTTTTACTTTTCATTTGAACCTCAAAAGTGTATGAAACACCCCCACGTACAAACCCAGTTACATTTGTAACTGAAAAAAACAGTAATTGTAAAAGCAACTTTTACCAGCAAACTTTGTGTCTTACAAAATTGGACTGGTTACGATATCGCACAAAGATGATGGTCATTGAGACATCATTAAATGGAAAAATGGAACATGCGAAGAAGAGATTGCCGAAGCAATGCTGGTTAATATGCACACAAAGGAATTAATGAAGAGCTTCAGAGTTTCTGTATAAACATGTACATGGAATGAGAAATGCTATTTTTAACTGCAATACCGAAGAACGCACCATTAGCAGATTCTGATTGGCAAGAAACAAAAATATAACAGCACTGCCCAGACACAGAATTTACTGAAACTCGACAACAACAGAAAAACTGTGTTAAAATTTTGACATCAACTAGAACATCAACAGGAGACATTCATATAAAATATCTATGGTCCCTTTATGGTGATCCTGCTCTTACATTTCCACAAAACACAGTGGGACCCCTTGCAGTTTTTTCTCATTCCATCCTGACACATCAAGCAGCAGTTGAATTACTTGAATTCTCACAACTCTACCAGCAAACTGTGTTTTACTCTGCTAGTTTGTTACCCTGGCAAGTGATGTGATAATTACTGAGATCACAAGGGCGCCATCTAAAAACGTTGTCACCTTCCAACTCGGTGGCACAAATACATTTGTCTTACGTGAACAGCAGAGAGTTTGCTATTGATGCCAAAATTCACTTATGGGAACAATTTTGTGTCTGCAGTTAAAATAGCTGCCATTTTTTTTTTTTGGAAATGCCTGTTATTTAATTATTACAGTTTTAGAAAGTGTAGCAGATCGGCCTAAGTAATTTTTTTTTATCCACAGACCTCTAATTGGTCTGTCTTTGCCATCATTTATAATGCAAGCAACCCCAAAACTACTATTTTCCATGTGGGTAGCAGGGCTGGCCATTAACTCAGAGACTTTCCAAAGAGTCCTATTCAAATAATGTTCATTCTGCAATACACACTGTTGTTCCCTCCAGTGCTCCCTTTGTTGGGCTTATCTTCCAGATAGGCTACATGCTTTTTCTGTCATTTGCCTAAGTGCTCTTTGACACTGATTCCCTTTCCTTTGTGTTTTTGACCACAGAAATGAAAGTACTGGACTTCTGTGCACTGTAAGCTTCGGCTAGGATAACCAGGTTACTCGGTAAGAAAGTCTGCTTTGACTTAGTCTTCCTACTTGCCACGGAAAGGAATACCTCAGGCTAGCAGATCTTTTCTTTCTGGAAGAACAGTTATTACCTAATTCCAGAAAAACGGCTGCTCACAAAGCTACCAAGAATCACAGTTTGATTGATAAGGGAGGGACAACTCTCATCAGAGCTGTTATTTTGCTGGTTATATGAACGAGGCCATCATTTAAAGAGCTTTCTGGCAGTAGCCTCTGATTCGAGAGTTCTGTCGATTTTGGTTTTCTCAATAGGGTTGTAAGTGGGCTACTTCACACCTGTCCTTCACAGAGCTCCGCTGAGGAAGAAAACAGGGGAACAGCTTGCCACTAGATATCTACCATTTAAAAGGAAGCGTGGGAGACAGAAGTGTGCATTATTCTAGCATGACTGCCCTGAAGATTCCTTACCCAGAAGCACATTTTGCTGCTCATTCTTTTACTCTTCTACAGTCAAATAATTATAGTGCAGTTGCTGCTTTCCTATTCCTCTTTGAAAACAATTCCACGTGTTTCTCAACACATACCTCATTAAAACCCAGAAACTGCCTTATTCTGGAGAAAAGAAATTTTATGCAAATTGCGTTATATGGACAAAAAGAACTGGAGCATAAATTCGAAGATGAAGTTTGCTCATAAAACAAGAAAGAGCCTGTGTGTGCTTATTTAAAGAAAAAAATATTCAGTGACATAATCAGGACTGTTTAGAAGAAAAAACCCAGGAGCGATGTTCCAAAATCAAAGATAAACCAGAAAGATACATTGAAAAAATTGCATAGAAATACAATGCTTAACCACTTGGTGTCACTCTTAACTCGTGCTCGAGTCAGCTCTGCACCATCTACGCCAGCAGGAAACACAGCTGTAATAAAGAAAAGTGACAGACTGGGCACGATTTCACTAGCTGTATTTTGGAAAGAAAATTCAGGTGTTCAGAGATTCAAATAGACTGACCTAACTATTCTGTAGAGGTTGCATAGTGGAGACATGTTTCACAACTTGCTGTCTGAAATAGACCATTCATAGTCCCTGTCATCAGCAAAAACTTCATCTATTAAACCCAACTGTTTGATTTATCATCTCCTCTCAGTTCTTAACATGTATTTCAAATAGAACTGTCCCGCAGTTGCTACCTTTTCGCACTGCTGCCAATGGAAATGAACTTCTTTGAAAAATGTCACAAAACCCTTGTCTTGGTAACTGTGGTTAGTAACTACGAATAGCTGTGGTGAGTGAATATTCTGCCTTAGTCGCAGGATTGGACTTCTTACACAGGCAACCTGTAAATCATCAATTTAAAACTTTTTAAAATAGCAGCCTTAGAAGCCAAACTGGTATTTGGCTTCTACTCTCCTATAGGCCACGTTGCTAAAATAGACTGAATAGATAATACTAATGCTGGCAAGTGCAAATATCACTGTCTTCCAAGCCAACAGGCATCATGGTAAATAACCCCAGCTGCCCAGCCATCACATCCAGCCTTTGCACAGGATGTTGCCTTACAATGCATTCAGACCCACCACGAATTCATTTTTCCCAGGTTTATGTGAGCAACAACATTGGGCTGCCATTAGCATCCCTCGCACTTACTGGGAAGGAAATAACTTTATTTCTCAGCAGAAGTGTCACTGGCGATGCACCCTTCTCTTGGCTTTGCCAGTGGGATGAAGAGAGAATAATGGATGAAAGCTTGAAGAAAGGTAGCTCAGGAGACAGACACTGCTATTACATTACAGCTTCTTCATTCTGCTAGTTTCCAGGGAGTTGATGCTCATATTTATTGCCCACAGAGAATTTAGAAAAGCAGTATTTATAAAACAACATACTCGTATTTATAGTGTGGCTTATTAATGAGAATTTAGGAACAACATGCTCTGGGATTTCAAATACTTGAGTGATAACAAGGGAAAAAAGGTAATAAGAAGGCAATAAAGGTCTTCTCTGCTGTCTTCCTGTTTCCTGGCAATATTCCTGGTGCTGGATATTTGGAAAGCGCATCAGGATTTTTTTTTTTTAATTTAAGATCTTCCTACTCATTCTGCATGTTTTCTACTGCAAAAGGTATTAGGTGAAAGCAGCTTACCTCTCCTCTCTTTCCCCATCCCATCATCTCGTTTAATGCTCAATTCCATCTTCCTTCTCCAGGGTGATTCTGGGCACTGCAGGTTGTCATTTTCCCTGGTAGTAAGAGCAGAAAGGCAAATATGAATCCAGTGACTCAGACCTGCACTGCTGGTACCTCACTCAGCGAGACGCAGTGCAAGACAGGACCCGCCATCCTCATCCCCTGCCTAGTGGGCTCTGCCTCCCTCGTTAGTACCTCCAGTCTCAATTCCCTGCAATAGTTTGTAAATTCTTCTTTCTTGCTACCAGTCTTTCTGAATAATATCTGAGTTAACCTACTTCACATTTTCTCCTGTGAGCTGAAAGTTTCATTCTAATTTAGCAAAGGGGGTTTGCAGGCAAAATTGATTTGTTCAGAGTTATAGAAGCATTCTTTGGATTAGCAAAGAAATGAACAGAAGCCCAATGAATAACAGGCTGCAATACCCCATCCTTCCTATCTTCATGGGCTACCTTAGGCTCCTGTTTGGATTTTCATATTTCAGGTTTCATATTTCCGATCCTGACAATGAACTGGGATAAAATCAGTTGAGAGCTGCAATCAAGAACTCAAATTTCTGGACTCAACAAGAATGAAAGTTGCTCCCTGGCACCTGCAAAGCAAGTAGCTGCTGGACCGTACTGATCTTGAGATGGTAACAATGCCTGGTTTCATGCTCACACCTTACATCTGGGTGTACTGCAATGTAATGTAACAGAAAGCTGGTCTGAAGCATTATGACATTAGTTCCAGAACTGCCAAGCAGCTGTGAACAAGTGACTCAGGGCTCTACTAGAAAAGTTAAATGATGAAAAACAGTGTTTCACAGCAAAGGCAACGTCTACCAAAACTTGTTAACACAAAGCAATAGTCTTTTCAGCTCACTGAGAAGCCCATCACCATATCAATGCATCAAGCCAATGTTTTCATTCACTCAGAATGTATCTGAATTAAAAGAACCCCAGTAAACATGTATAAACTGGTTAAATCAGGTGCAGAAAGGCAGGAAATCTTCGAGAAGGCTGCTAAACGATGGCAGAATTATTGCTTGATTGCTCATTTCTGGCTGCTCTGTCACAAACCCAGCACTGTTCCCAAGATTCGTGACACAGCCCATCAGCTGAGACTGACAAAATACTACCACCTACTGGTCTTCCCACCACAGAGGCTTTCAGCCCTTCATCAGTTCCACAGAGCCTCAAAGTTTTCCAGTTTGGCACTCAGATTCATGAGTAAGGCCATCTTCCCTGAGAACCCCCTGCAGCAGTGCCTGCTGCTGCTTTGCCCCCTCTGCAAACGTGGCTCAGCTAACGATGCTGATTCAGCTGGATTTTGGTGAATCAAAAGATGCAAAATCCCATCAAAGTCTAAGTATTCTGCCTTTCATGGAACCTAGACAAGTACGTGGCGAGTGGCAGTAAGTTTCGCAGTAACGTTACATATTCAGTTAAAAATATTAACCAGTTATTCTCAAGACAGGGGTTTTTTAATAATTTATAATGATGAAATGATAACAAAAATTACAGAATTTGATACACTTCAAGAGTATTTAGAAATGTGAGTGAAAGCAAAGTCTTGCAACTCTTCTGTCCAGCTGTCATTATGAAAGCCCAGGACAGAGGGGCTGACTGAAAATACATTGTTCCGGATAAAAATCCACACATCCACAAGATCTACAGAAACAGGTAGGAGTCTTCCCTGCACTTATTTCTTTTTTCCCCCAGAAAGAGGGTAGCTATCAGCTACTGAAGCCTACAAACATCCATGTATTACAAAGAGGAGAAATTTATGTTTCCTCCCTTTGGTCCCAGCCATACCCTGGCTTTTATGTATTTTATGTCAATTATTAAGCATGACTGCAGCTATTGTACTTTTAGGTGTCGAAGCAACATCCCATCATTCGTTTTTAATATTATTTTGTGATTGAATACTTGAAGTCAGTGATAGCCTTGTTCTACTCATGTAATTTCTTTTATTGCATTGTTTTCCCATATAATATAGAAGGTTCATTAAGAAAGCAGCAAGCTGAGGGATGTTACTGAAGGCACATACTTAAAGGAAAAGTACATAGTCAATACAAACGTATTAATTGGTGTACATCACACAGCAATGATTCTTTCACCAATATGTTAAAGTTTTATGAGCCATTTTCTTTCTGCTTATGTGGAAAGGCATTAATAATCAGTCAGCTGATCATACCATATACCTTATGTATTGACTGCTTGGCTCTAAGGGTATGAGCAGAGCAGCAGATGTTTATAGCTTTGCATGCTCCAGACAACCAAATATTGCTTAAAGTAACTTTAAAACAAGGTGAGATAATCAGATTTATCATGAAGCTGAAAGCATAAAGAGAGGGACCATATATATTAGATATTGTATCCTTTACAAAGGAAAGATGGATTATTAAAAGCTATTAAAAACTTGAATTAATGCATATTTTATAGACTCTACAGCATTAAGGGGAAGATTAAACTTAACGGTGGCCATTTCAGGCTTTACACAGCATTTTATCAACTTATTTCTGTCCCTTGAAGTAATGTGGGTGTAATGCCAGCAGACCAATTATGTTACCAGAATAAAGTAACCATCTATAGCAGTTTTGCAGAGATGCAAAACTGCAGAGACACCTTCACATTAGAATTTACTGCTTTTACACCATACATAGAAAAGACTATCTTTTAATGGGAGATCTTTTTTGTTTTCCTTAAGTTTTTACCATTTTGGTAGATTTCAGGAGGCATTTAAAATTCTCACACAAAGTATTATAAAGAATGAGGGAATAACAGGATTAGTTACTATAATTTGATTGAGTGAACTTGAAAGACTCAGAATATGATACAAAACCTACTGGAGCTAAACAAAAGAGCTGTACTGTCTGAAAAGCGTAACTTTATGTAAAAATCACTCAAATTCACAGAACTAAAAGCCTGTTCCCGTATTTCTGAGCCTTGGGATCCCACATGTTCTGCATTTGAAAGTAGAATCTGTACTGACAAGTCATTCAGTAACCAGGAACAGTAAGGGAGAGTCAAGAGATCCCGAAGGGCAGAAAGCCCAAGCCAGCCCCAGAAGCCTCTTGTTGGAAAATCAAGGGCAGAGTGGAAGAAACAAAATTGAAGAAGAAAATTGAGAAGGAATGTTGTAAAGAAAATGTCATTTAAGTGATGCACGAAAAAGAGAAATATGAAGTATTTGAATTCAATATACTTGGCAGATCACATCAAAGGGAGCCAAGAGATCTGATCTATCAGTTTTCCATTTCCAAATGAGAGCTACCTGAAAACAGGTAAGTTCATCACAAGAAGGAATCTTTCCTTTTATTAGGGAATCTTACCTAAAAGGTGTATTCTGTTTGTAGGTGTACGAAGATTGGTTGCAATGGTTAAAAGTTTATAGACTGGGAGAAAGTGTACGTTAGTTACTGAAAGGTTTTAGAAACAAAACTAGGTTGGTATAGTTGAAAATTGAAATCAATGATATAATTTGAAAGATGCTGTTTAGATTTTTTTTTTAAAAATTCTATTTCTACACAAATATAAGCAAGATAGATATAAAACAGGAATACCAAAACCACTGATGAACTTGCTAACAGCATAAGATTTAAAACTAGCTTCTTTCAAACATGCCGGGGAGTCTGTAGGGCCAGTAGATGTTTACAGTGAGAAAGATGTCCAAAAGGATGAATTTTTTCTCCTACACTTCTTGAAAATGAATTCAGTTAAGCTATACCACAAATGTCCTTTATGATGGATATGCCAGACAGACCATCTCAAATCCAAGTATCAGTAGAACAGAATTAGAAACAGATTGGTAAAATGAATAATCAGCAAATCCCCGAGACCAAGTGATAGTCAGTAAGATGTTCTAGAGGCAGTCAGGTATGAAATTACCATAATGTGGTACTATGTAATCTTTTGCTTCTAAGTACCTTGGTGCCAGAAAAATAGAGGTGGCTGATGTAATACCAAGATTTCAAGACAGTTCTTAGGGGATTTGGAGAACTACAGACTAGTAAACCAAATACAAGGAGTTTCAGAATTATCTCAGGCCACCAAAGGATAAAGCTCTAAAACGCCACATCAGATTTAATGTACAAAAATCTAAAGCGATATAAATTGGAAAACAATTGTAACCTTAGACAGAGCTAGGCCTTTGAACTTGCATTGCATTTTTCATGCCTACTTTTGGTGAAGATTTCAGAAAGCTCTCATTCTACTTCTGATGCTAACCATGGTTTTTGAAACTTCTTTTGTTCTGAGAAATTAAACCATAGGTTTTTAGCAGTCCCTGATATGTGCTGCATAAACCCCAAATTTGGAAGCAGAAATAAATATAGAGATAAACTGTCCAACATGGATGTATAAAAAAATATTTCCATTTCTATCCTTATTTAAATTCCAATTAATTTAAGCCAACTAAGAAAAGAATTAATCACTGAATCTTTATTCATTTGACTAAGTCATATCCCTCGTAGTTCAGAGTCCACTTGTATTTTATGTTTTATTGAGCAAAAGGCTTATTTTCCTCATTTGAAGTCTTTAACCTCAGTCTTTCTATACTGTATTCTGAATAAACCAAATATGCAAAATTAATTTCCTTACCCAGATGCAATTTAGGGGCCAGGACTGATTTAACTCTTCAGATTATTTATCCGTGAGCTAACTTTTCCTTTTGTCAGTGAAATAATAGGGCACAGCTCTAGCTGGTAAACCTGACTCTGTGTCAGCCCTCTCAGCCAGCAAGGGCATGCAAACTTTCCTGGTGAGTTTTGAGTTCTGTGAATGGTGGGTGGGAACCACTCTAGTGGGTGAGAAAAATTTCCTACTCATAGGTAAGTAAAGAATACTTTCTTTGTACTAGGTGGAGGGGAAGACTTAATTGCCTAGAACAGAGACTACCGGGTATTTTAGAGATGTTTTGTAAAAAATACTTGCAAAAGCTGTTCAGAAGAGATTGACAGCAGAGAGTACAGGTAGATTTTTACGAAGACAAGGTTGTACACTGTTTCCTGCATGGATTTTTCTTATTCACAGAGGAATTACATCATGATATGCTTAGATACGCACCGAAGAAGATGAAAAAAGGGAATGTGGCCCAGTGAGTTGTGCAGAATACACTGGTTCCCTCCTAACTCACCACTGGTGAGCAAAGCTCTGCACTGTCCCGTGTCTCTGCCACACACATTTGTCTGCAGCTTAGTGTGAGTTTACACTGCAGCCTGGTCCAGTGGGGTGCCTGACCCCAGTGGGTGCCCCTATACATCCATAAAACCCCCCCGGCACTGTTACAAAAAGAATGGCATTGCCACAGCAGTGGCCATGGAAACACTACCTCCATAACCATAACAAATAATGAGAAATTGAAAAAAATGGTGGAACAAGGAACTAAAAAAACCCCTGCCTTCATAGGAAAACGTGCTTTTGCCTGTAATCTTTTAAAAAAACTTATATCTTCCCCTATGTGACATGGAAGAAGTGTTTTTTAGAAGTATTTGAAGGCAAAGATCTCCTTATCTACAACCAAAATGCCTTCCTCTCTGAAGTACAGTGTAGTAAGTGATTAACCAGCACTAGCAACACAACACAGCTCTTGACGGTAGGAATTGGAGAACGTAATCAGCAAATAATGCAAATTACTGCTAATCAAATAAATTAATCCATTGCCTATGATTAGTAAAGAATTCAATTCCATCTGCAAAGTGCTGTCTGTAGCAAATTCAGCCCAAGAAAATGCAGCTTGATCAGTAAAGTTTGTAAATAACTTTGCAGCTGAAGTGTGCTGTTCAGCTAGTGAAGTTGTAGCTCAGTTGCCAAAGTACTTCAAAATATCCACAGCTGAGACGTGGAGGGGCTCAGCTAGAGAGACAGGTGCCCGGATCTGTGACAAATTCAGCTAAATTAGGGGCATATTCATCTTCACTAACAGTACATACAAAGAAGAGTATAAATAATATCTCTGTCATTATACTGCTCAGCTCAGCAAAACATACATGACCTGCAAAGTGTAGTGTTAAATTAATGAATGAATCTCAGTTAAGACAGAGAGAGTCTGGTCATTAACTTATGACGCTGGAGGCCATGGTATTTGGGAAGTTATGAGAGTGGCCTGTGCCTACAGGACAACACACTTGCCAGGGAATACTACCGAACTAGGAAAATTCTCTGCAGGATTGAGTTTCTCCAGGGATGCATCACGAAGCTGTGGCTTATGATCTTTTAGGGCAGCTCTTTTCTGTTTGGGATAAGACCTGGAACTGAAGTATCGTTTGTAGAGGTGTCTTCCAACTGCATTGTCTTGTGACGTGGTATTTTATGTTTGGGTTTGAGCTACGCTGCTTGCAGATATGGCAGTGATCATTTAAGTTATTTTCCTGTCCTGAGCTGGAGGTGACTCTACAGTGGTGGGCTGTGCTTTCATATTCAGTACTAGTGCTGCTCAAACTGGCCTACATAGTTAACCCCTGCATTTTGCTGTCAGCAAAGCAATGGGTTAAACTGGGAATTAATGTGGCTGAAGAATAAGGCCCTCCCCCTTCCAACCTTCTTTCAACCAAACTAGAGTCCCACTCTTGTTTGTTTCTCAGTGACATGAACAGCTTTGCGAAGCAGCAGTAGAAAGGCAGGAGTGTGGAACAGGGTTTGCTGGTGCTTCTCCAAGGAATGCATGAGGCGCTATGGCCTCACCAAATTTTGAGTCTCAGGAAGTCAAAGATCACTTTCTGGGCTCACAATCGCTACAATATCAGTGGTGGTCAAAGCCAACCAAGAACCTGGAACTGTTGCTTTGCCTGCAGATTAACAAGCCACAAGTACTTCCTTAGTAATATTTTCTGCAAGGCACTTCTAAGGACAAAGCCAGTATTACTGTCTATTAAGATGTGGAGAGTTGAGAACACAAGAGTTACGTCACACTTTCAACAAACTTATGGTGACCACTAAGTATAGATGTCTAAACACCCAAAAATACAATGTGGTAGGAGATAAATAAAAGTTGTAATACATATGCAATTTACATCACGTGCAAATAATGCTTGCTCTGATATAAGTAACACCCAACAGCCTGCAAGCTGAACAAACAGTGACACTAGATCTGAGTTAAAATTATTTTTGTCTTGGTTTCCTCACACAATCCACTCAGAGCCTGGAATTAAAGTGACGTTTTGCTCTCTAAGGTACTCTAATTAAAAGTTCCATTCCTATTTTGTTTCTTATTTTCATACCAAATTGACTTTTTGGACGAGATTAGCATGGCAAATATATCCTGAAGTACAGAAAGCAAGTACTTCTTGCATAAACTCTACGAATAAACATTTTAAGAAGTCATTTGATGATTGAAAATGCTTCCTTTGTTGACTCTAATTTACTAAGTGCACAAAGAACAGTAACTTGAAAACCTTCCTACTTCACAGAAGAAGGTGAATTCCTTAATATTAAGGTGGTTGCATACATTCATCCATCACCATACTTTAAAACCTCAAGGAGCCAAGGCACAGATGGTAAGAAGGGTGGTTCAAAATTCCTAACTTTACAGAAGGAATGGCTTTTTAAGTAAAATGAAATCATCTCTACTTGAAAGGGAAGTACAGTCCACATCAGAAAAATCATATACCTCTTCTCTCTAGTTCTCAATTTCTTGGCTTTAGCAATTACTAGGGTCTAACAACATGGTATATCACAAGTACAGAGTCAAAGTACATACTTTATAAAGTTCCAACTTGAAGCAACTGACATTTCTTAATTTCATAACTTTGCCGGAAAAGAAATGGTTCATACTTGACCAAATGCATGTATTTCATAGCCCATTGGAGAGTGATGGTTATAAGCAATTTAATATTTAGCTATCCCCCTTAATCCTGCACCGAATGACCAAATGACCACTGCCTTCACTGGGCCACAGAACAAGGCAGAGAAGAAAGATGCACACAGCTGTTTCTGCAAAGTTGGGGTAGTTGACCATGGAATTGAACATCCAATATCACTTGAGGAAGAAGTAGCCTTAAAATTTAGTGTCCACTAACATGGTAACCAATCAATCTCATTAATCCTCCCTGTGTGCACTCAGTTTCAATCTCTATGTAAATTCATTTGGCATAACTTAATTTTTTATTCAATTCTTTTGCGAAGCGTGGAAGTCCACCCAATAAAGCAGAATAATCCCAAATAAATCCCCATTTTCATCATGAATGCCAATCAAATCAATTTTAATGACTGAAAACTCCGCTTGGTGAAAATTGTGACATTATCATTAATCATGTTTCTTTCACGAGTTTGCTGGAATGAGATCCCTGGCACTCGAAGAGTTATAGAGGAGCAACAACAGAGATCTGAGCATAAAGAGATTACCTTTGCACTGAAAACGTGCTAAAAAGAGCTGGGGATTAATGGAAAGGGTGTTTTATAGCCCAGATCCTGCAGTGAACTACAAGTTCAAGACTATTCTGTTACCCGAACTATGGTATTTTCTGCTACTAATGGTACAATCAAAAGTTCAGTCTAGTGAACCATTTGAACAAGGATGCTATACTGCAAAGGCTTTATATCAGCATATACAATATTTCACGGGACAGCCATACATCTACTAAGCAAACATATTGAACTGTTCATACAGTATTTGTGATCCAGAGCCTGCAAAAATAAAACACGAGAGATGTGGGCATGGAAGGGAATCGACGTTATCCTTTCTGTTTACAACTGTGGGGAACGGTTTGACTGGGAACAGCTGGGATTGTCTGTCTAATTGATTCAAATGTGCATTCAACTTGTTGTTTAGATCATCGAGTTGGTTACGTAAATGAGCTTTCTCTGGAAGACGATGAATACAGTATTTTTTATTTCCCTTGGGTTCTCATACGTTGTAATGATGATAAAAAACATTTTCACCAGGAAAATAGCAGTGGTCTTTAAGACAACCATTCTCCTCTGATGGTGGACAGCACTATTAGATAGTGTGATTTACATAGAGCAAGAGGAATTGGGAAAGATTTTTCTGCGTTGTAAAACACAGGGAAAAAAAAGGAACTGTTTTGGGTACAGATAAAATTCTGTAGATCCTCAACTACAAATTAATTATTCATTACACAGATTTCTGCACCACTGTGAAACGTACAGGAATCTGCCATGATTTTGGGTCAAGATGCATCGTGAGATCCTGGAGGGGTAGTACCAGGTTTGCACCTTCACTGAGTGCAACAGCAATTTAGGGCCATGAATTTTGTCTAGAAATTCAAGAAACTGTAACTTAGTAATCTTTCAAGTACTACAAAGAAGCTTCAGAAGCATTTCAGTCATCACTCAGAGATGTCAGCTTTCCTAAAAAATTGTTTCACAATTAATTTACTAATCTTCTAGAACTGAATGTCCCAAATTAGATGTTACCAAGGGAAAATAAAGATCTACTTCCAAGTGAATACAGTAAGGATTCTAGACAAATTCTTTTACAGATATTACACCCCTAAGCGTGGTTGGTGCCACTAGCCTTTGGAATGTTAACTTTTGGGTTTACAATTGTGTTAGACTAATAAATAGATTCTAATAGATTAGCATGTGAAATCAGGAACGTTCATTTAAAGACTAAAAGCAGGAAGAGAAAGCAATATTGAAATGGAATTATTTTGATGATTT
The DNA here is from genome assembly GCA_013397755.1 of Cnemophilus loriae. Lineage (NCBI taxonomy): Eukaryota > Metazoa > Chordata > Aves > Passeriformes > Corvidae > Cnemophilus > Cnemophilus loriae. Next base: position 323,664 of record VZTF01006958.1, on the reverse strand, counting down.
CCATCTTTTAAAATTTATAATATTTATGAAGTAAAAGCATATGTGGTATGTAATTACTTTGTATTTTTACTAGTCTTTACATTTGAATAACCTTGGAAACCCAAGTTGTTATTTTTTAAAATTATTTCAGTGCTCAAATAAAATAACTTAAAATTTACATATCATTTAAAGGATAGACATTGGCAACTAACTTGATGGCATTTTTTAGGACTAAGAACTGGAACCACATCAATTTTGAAATTTGCATAGAAGTATTTCAGAAATCAGAATATTAGACTTATTTAAATACTGTCTTGTTAATGTTCCTAGCAGACTGTACTTCTAGAAGTGTGTGTTGCAGTTAGAGTAGCAAGCTGAACATGCAGCAGTGACATTAGAAATTAAAGAATGAATATAGTAATCTGGAATTGCCTGGTTGAATTTATTGCCACTGACTTTGCTTCCTACATTTAGACCAGAAAAGAATGTAACATTCTGCTTTCAAATGATTCAACATTTTCAGAACATTCCTGTCACCACTGAGTGCAAGTCTGCTTTTTTCTGGACGTAATATCAGTGGGTAGGTTGTGTAAATACCGTGGCTTAAGAATCAGGCATAGTTTCTTTCATTCATACAAAAAGCAGTTTTTCTAAACAACAGAGTTTAGTTGTTTCTGAGGTAGACAACTTTCCTTTTAAATCACAAGAGCTTTTCTCCTCTTTGAACATTTGCTTCCTTATTCTGGAATGTTAAATAGTTTCTCTTTCAAGCTGTCCTGGAGAAAAAAACCGTCTGGTTTCAGCACAGTGGAGCAATGTGTCTATTATTTACAGTATAATAAAACTTATCCTTGGACAATAAAGAGCTAAGATATTTGATAGACGTTTATTTGTGTACTTCTTTAGTATATGAAAAGAGCTATTATAATAGAGATAGAAAAATATATTCCCTGGTAAGAATGCACTCAGCATCTGCGATTTCCTGTTCGAAGCCTCTGTGGCCACCGAACCATCGCAGAGATTTATCTGCCAAAGAGCCCTCATGGTTTGGTTACCTGTGGCTGTTCAGCATACATTTTTGTGAATATTTCATTTTTCATATTCACCCTTCATGTAAGACTTTAAACTTTGTGCGTGCTTTGAGCTGTATTTTTTCTGGTACTTTCAATAGGCAGAATCTGGTCTTTTGAGGAGTCTCAGAGGTAATTTCCATCTGAAGCCATTGCTGTTCAATGGCAATATAAGTGAGGAGGCCAGAGATCACTCCACTGCTACTGAACTCATGCCAGTCATGAGTACTACAGATGTTTATTCTACCAGCAGATGGAAACTTCATGGGTCATTTTGCCTCCTTCCCAAGGGTAAATGTCAGTTTGTCTGAGACTCGAAAACTCGCTTTCCTGTCACCGGGTCAAAACGCTGACCTAATCAGTAACAGCAACATTTTAGGTTAGACATGGGAGAATCTTTTGATACATTAGCTGCTGACTCAAGCATATGCCCATGAAAACGTGTCCTTTGCCCTTTGAGACTCGGGTTCCATCTTGCATGTTTGATACGAAGTCTGTGCAACGCGCAGTTATTTTTAGCAGACATCGTGTCATTTTTACCTTTGAGAACAGTTTTAATGGACCGTGGATGAGCCATCAGAAAAAAATAAATTGACTCTAACCTGAATTCTACGCTACATGAGGTACATCATGAACAACTCTGCACTAATGCATTTTAAAATTCAGGCTGAGGTACGCATTAATTATGTTCAATAGAAGCATGAGAGTATTCTTCGTTTAATTTATCAGTACAGCATTAAAATCATACAAGCACGTTGCAGAGACAAGTTATTTTTTCCCTCCTAATCTACAAAAATCAGAAACCTTGTAAGAATTACAGCTCAGGGTTCAGACTGGTCAGCTGACTGTAACTAAGCAAGTGAAGCTACAGCTCAAAAATCTTCTCATATTCAATATGTTGCCAGAACTCATTGGACGTTGTGAGTGCAGTTCTACTGGTCACATGTTGTTATGCCTGAGTGTGTCATGTGTAGCATAAAAAGGAGAAAACTGATAAAGAGAGTTCGAGGTCCACTTCCTCTGATTTTCAGACTGCTCAGAAATTGAAAATACTAAAATTACCAAGTCATTAACATGCTTCAAGTCTACTTGGAGCAGCCAGTTGTTTGAAATGAAACAACATGTTGTATATGTTTATACAGCCCACAGATTCCAACCAAAGGTAAGATTAAAAAAAAAAATTAATTTAACACTTTTTTCTCCCCTAAAGCAGCTTACGGCAGTACTTCTCATAACTGATAGCTTTATTTTATGCACATACGTCCTTCTGACCTGAAAAGGCAATGGAGTTAAATTTATCATGTCTACAGAGTGACAAACTATTAGAACACCTATGTTAAAAGCAGTGCTTGCCCCACACTCTCTGCTAGCTTTCGAGTTCTAGTTTTGATTGTTGATGATGTAACCCTATTTAATGAGGTTAAATCAAGTTGGTAAGGATCATTATCTTGTACATACTGGCCCATGCAAACAAGATCCTGTGAATATGAATCACTTGATTCCATATCTTCACAGAAGCTGTATTAAAGTTACACTGTTGTGCTGCACATCTGCTCGCTGGTCCCAGGGCCTGAATAACAGCCAGGCTTCGTACGAGACCGTCACCTGGATTTGGTGGGCATGTTAACTTCTGAAAGCTGTGCACCACTGCCTTTCTCTAGAGTCATTTTATTATCCTCCCTGACACTTGCCTGCTGTTGGATCTTGGAAAAATTACTCCCCCATCTGTACCTCATTTTCCCCATTTCTGGAAATGGAATATCGTCATTAATCAGTACAGCTTCGGGGATCCTGCAGTACACTGACCAGGGCTAAAACAGTATTGCTATTCTTACTCTAAAGCAACTTATATTACTGCATAGCTGATGCTGTACTGAGTTGTCCCAATAATCTGTTTTGTGATTTGAAGCAATTTCCTGATATGCAACCGAGAAATCAGCTTGAGTCCAGGCTTAAACCCTTAATGTCCTACTAATTAGGCAGTTACTTGTATGAAGAACTGTTCATTAGAAGGAAAGGCTTATAGAACTAGGTTTTTATTGTAAGGAATAAAATGTTGAAAGCATGCTTTTAATTATTCATGAAGGTCATGACTACTTATAATAAATACATGTACATCTGTGTATAGACAAAATAAGTTTTGAGAACCAACTGTACAGTGGCCTCAAGGCTGTTTCAACTCTTCATGTTCAATCCCAGATGTACATTCACCTCAACTAGAAATTGCAACAAATGTACACAGCTGGGTTGACAACAATATGAGTATTACTGTGTTTTTAAAGTGTTCCTCAAGAAATATTTTAGGAAAGTTATTGTATATGCTCTTACTTTAACTCCATCCTGTGTTTTAGGACAGACTATTGTTTCACTTTCAATTATTGGAATTCTAGTCCTTTGCCTCTTGAGAACCTGATGCATTGCAATTTCAATGAAAATGTTTTTTTGTTTCCTGAGACTTTCCCTCACATTATTTGTTTTCAAAACTCTGGGTTAGAGGGCCATATTCTTGTCTTTTTTGTTACAACCTTGTCCCTGAAAAAATCTGATTGCATTTTACTTCAGACTCTGTGAAACTGGCAACTGCTGATGTTCCAGTCTGAAGATCAAGGTACCAACACTCCTCAGAAGAAGATACATTTCCTAGAGCACTCGAGATTACATATCTATCAGAACTGAAATCAAAGGCATGGTAAGTGATATGATCCGGAATCTTTCTCAGATCCTGCAAAACACAATGGAACTGATCAACAAAGGGAGGCTGGAATTTTTTTCATTTTTTTTCATCTCAGTGCATAAATGGAATTCTAGTTCTTACGTGTTTTTGCTCAAACTATGGAAAAGCCAATCAGGAAGTTTTCAGAAGTATGATTTTTCAGTTTTAGCAATTACAGAATCTCCTGTGTTAACGTACTCCCTACATTACCTGCTGTATAATTAAGAGAACAGTGTATCTATTACAGTTTTTAAAATGCTATGAAATAAGCTTCTTTACAGTTTTTTCTCAGGAAAATGTACCCAAAGTCCATAGAGATCGCATAATCGGGAAGGGCTTTGAGGACTTTGCTGGCTCTTGGAGTGAAATATCAAAATAAACACAGGAGCAGGGGAAAAACATGGACTGTTATATTAAAAAACAAAAAGAAGGACAAAGCCAACTTCATAGATAAAGAAATTACACTGTAATTTTGGAGTAGATGCAAGACATTGTAATCTGCTCATTAGAAGGAAAGGCATCATTGGTCACAATATCCAAATCAGGATGCTGAGATATCCTTCTTCGATACTAATAATTTCTAATTACTGGGAAATCAAATGAAAGTAAAATTAAATATTAAGTGTTTACCCTGACTTCTGAATGACTTCGCCCTCCTTCTTGCAGTGAAGCAGCAGCTCAGAAAAATAGAGAAATCACAGAGAACAAATGATGAAATCTCCATTCCAGCACTATACAGGATATTATACATAACAAAGGTTCATCAGGAAGGAGCAGTCTCCAGCCTGGAGAGAAAATGAACCTGTGAAATTGTGAATGTTATAAAGATTCTCTTAGGCGTCTAGCAGCTGTTGATATCATAAATGTACTTGAAGTAACGAGAATATTAAGACAGTGTATACACCAACAGTATAAAAAGCATAGTGCTCAAACCACAGAGAATTGATTGACCTTTAAACACAAGAAAATAGAATTTAGAAGGAAAAGAGAAAAACTACTTTCAGCCTGTCCTTTCCTACTGGAATCAAATCACATATGAATGAGAGCTGATGATAGTCATTATAAATCAGGGTTACAAATCTCAGAAAAGCAGTAAAGAAAGAAAAAAGACATGGAAAGAAGTCTACAGGTAGCAGCACCAATGAATATAAACCACATTTTCTAACAAAACCGTTCTAGCAATAACTCTGACCTGCAACTAAAAGCAGATAATAGAAAAAAAAAAACTAAAAGGAATGTACATTTCTTTGTCAAAGGACAAAATTGAAATATTTTCCAGGAAATAAAAGTGATAGAACATGTATAAAAACTGTAGCAAAAGTTATCATTTTAACAGTGGATCCATTTCTAATTTGAAGGAAAAAAACGCCCCAGCTACAAATAATTTAAAATTGGTTGAGAAAATCCCCAAGAAATATATGCTGTAGTTTCTAAGGGAATTCAGTTGTTGAAGTCCAATTTGTATTTACACAAAATCTGAGAATAGATGATTAATTTTTCTCCTCTGTCCTTTTAAAATTAATTAGCCTAATTGGAACATTTGTAACATTTTGTAGAAGAACCAGAAGCCCAAAGTATGAATCAAACCTCCATGTGAAAGAAATCTTAGGCTGTGATGTTCAAGTACTTGATAGGAAGGCAACACGTGCCAGTGATCATTTAGATCAAATTCCTGGTAGGTTTTTTTAAGGACTCTCTTGATTACAAAGAATTCTGAACATCAGAAATGTACCAGCTGCTTGTGACAAAAACCCAAATGTGCCTTTGTCCTTCTCTTTCAGAAGCCATGAGGAATCATGAGCCCACCTTTCTGATCCTCCCTGACGTGAATAAAATGACTTGCAGGAAACAACGCAGTGATACAACAGCAACCCAAAACTGGTATTGAGTGGTAACACCCCCAGGAGAACACTGCTGGTGCAAAGAGCAGAGGCAGGTGATTTACCACATTTCAGTAGCTCCTTGGCTTTGATTGAAACGTAATTCAGCAGTGTGGCAAAAGGAAATTCACTTCTGAAAAGAACTGAGATGTGTAGAAACGCAAGACAGTACAAACACTGTGAAATAAATGTACTGTCCAATACTAGAACAAAGAAGACACTGCTCTTCTTTGCCATGTTATTACTCTTTGCCATGTATTGCTCTTCTTTGCCATGTGGTTACATATCACCCTGCCAGTGATATGTTAAAGTGCTGAACAGGAAACCAGTGCTCAGATACCAGAAGCTGTCAAATTAGAAAGCAGCTGTCTGTTCACCCACGGTCTATGAATGAGAAAATGGAAGGGCCCCACTGAGGATATGAAATCTCAGCATTTCCCTAAAATAGCTCCCAGTCTGCAGAGGTGAAATGAAATATTATGTGATTGGTAAAATATGTAAATTATTAATTTTGGATTAAATTGACATTCACACTGTACAGCAGGCAAAATTTAGTCCCATTTTATCAGAGTGATTCCTATTGGATTTGGGTGGTAAATGTTTGGTTGTTGCCTCCAAGTTAAATTCTCACTTCTTTTGGAGACAGAATTAGCTATGAGCTATACAAATGATACACGTGTTCTATTGTTCCGTGCATGTTCCATTTAAGTTTTTCATTTTACTCATACCATTAAACATTTTCCATTTTTTTTTAAAGGAAGCTATGAATGTTTCCAGAATACAAGAAATATTTACAAGCAGCCACTTGTAACTGCACAGCAAATGTCTCAAACTAAGCGTCTGAACTGTTCGTGAATGGGATTTGCTTCTCTTGGTTTTTGACTGTTCATACTCCTGCCATCTCTTACTTTTCCCACTTATATTTTAGAACCAGTATTTGCAAGAATGAAAGAAACAGTTACATGGTAACATCAATGGGAAGTTTTTCACACCCATAAGAAATTATTCAGATGAAAAAATATTAAGGCTAATCTTAAACATTTGCTCTTTCTTACATGAATTAATTATTGGTGCAAGATCTGCAGTCTGAAGAGGAGTACTGGTTTCCAGTTTTAAAAAGTGGATGACTATATTTCATGTATCTACTGAAATTAACTTACTAAGTGTACTGCTTTCACCATCCTGTGAAGGATTTTAACTTCTAAATTATCTTAAAGAAAAAAAGTAATTCTCCACCAAAATAAAAAGATTTATGGGATATGCAAAATCATTAACCTTTCATTTTCCATAATACTTCCTGAATTTACCATTATTATCAGCACAGAGCTCTGTAAACTCTCCGAACAACTGTCAGCAGGAGTCCAAAGCCAGATAGAGACGAAATTTTGAACCACACTTTTGTGTGTTTAGAAAAGCAGCTTCTAGCATCGAAAGAATTGACCAATCACTTTAGGCAGAAAATGCGTGGCTGCTCTTGGCTGTTTTCTTATTTGCAGGGTCATAGTTTTCATGAACTCTTAGTAGTAGGTGTATGGACACAGTGCATACTGAGTTCACCTCTGCAAAGTGCTGCAAGCTTTTACAGCTGCTAAACCAATTTTCCTTTTGGATAGCTGGATAGATATCCCCCTTCTATAAGCACTGCTCTGAGACTCCACCTGCAAACCAGCTCATGATCAGAGGTCTGTAAGAGATCATACTCTTACTCTATATGGGGTCAAGAAAAAAACATTTCAAACTTTCAGAAACTTTTCTGATTCCCCATCCCTGAAATCTGTTTTTATGTGAGGCTTATAGTATATAGTATTGGAGGGCAAAGGAACATGAGCCTGGGATGGCAAAAAATGAGCGTGAGCGTGACACTTGTGTTTTACTGTGAAGTGCCAGGCTGTTAGCCACTGGTAGAAGTTCAGATGAGAAAGAGATGTGTTATCAAAGTTACTGATAATAAGGTTACTATGTCAGATCCTGGGAGAGGCTGAGCATCTGCTGGTCATCCCCAAGGATGAAAGAAAATGTTTCTCTGTGTATAATCAAAGGTGTAATTTGTAAAATTCACTGAAAGTCTTAGAAGATGCTGTAACAGCAAAAAGTGTTACAGCACCAGCTCACATTCTTGCTTGAAAACAGGATTCTACCACATTTGTATTCCAGTTATTTGTACATTTCTGCACTTTCTCTGTGTTATTTGCACTCTCTGTGTTGTTATTTACACTTTATTTGACAAAGCAGGAAGATTTCTTCATTTATAAGAGGTGTTCCGGGATTATTTTTTAAGTTTATTTTGGCAACAGATTGTAGGAGTTCTGAGAATAATTTAGAATTCATTGTTTTGTTATCTTTTGCTTTAGTCAAAAGCTGAAAGCATTCCTACATTACATGGACTCTCCAGAAAGTCAGAGCTTAACTGCCACTTGATTTTACTTATTTTTATTTTGTCCAGCTTTGCAAATGTTTGCCCGAGTCTAAACAAAGTAAAAAGTGATAATGCCACAACAGGCCACCAGGATCCAATGCAAGTCACCTCAGCCTCAAAATAAATTGCTTGTCGTGAGAAAGAGACATGACATGAGCAAAAGGGTGATGCATATAATGCTATTTTAAAGATGTGGTGTTTGGCATGGGCAGCATAAAAGAGGTTACAGGCACAACTCACAACAGCAATCACAGCACAGTACTGAGGTGGTGTGTGAATTTGAGTAGCTCAGGTGCAGTTTGTGAATCCATGCAGTTATGTTCTACCCCAGCATTAGAGAGAAAACAAGTGGACATTCTTAGGGGAGAAACGTGGCAATGGTGTGTGCACGTAAACATCTCGGATACAGTGAGCATCTAATTGTGAGCTTGTTGTTTTGAACAAGCTACAACACATTATTCCTTCCCAGTATGAGTTTTTTCTTAAATTTTTTTTCTTAAATTCTCATCTAGGCAAGGGAAAATACATTTTCAGTGAGATATGCATTCTCTTCAGCTTCACACCTTTTTAAGCAACTGTGATGCCATAATAAGGCACTAACACAGCAGCATGCTCTGCATACCAATGGCTGCATTTCTTATGCAGGCTCACTTCTGCCCAGTGGAACTGTCTTCAAAAAACACAATGCAAATTATTGCATTTGCTGATGGGTTATGTAACAGAACTTCACAGAAATTAATAAGGAAAACAACAACATCTTCTCCTCAGCCTTTACAAAACTATCAGCATGGCACCTGTGTTTTAGAAGAGGATACAGGACTGAGGACGGAGGATCTTTTTTCTTACATACTCCTTAGCTGAATGTGGCTTTTTGTCTTGTATTTACACAGAGGAGAATATTCTTAGGTCAAGAAAGGAATAAACCATTGTTTTTGCTGAGACAGTAGGAACAGCTGACTTGCTGCTTTGGTACACTCATCGCATTAAAATGGTCTGGACAACAGCACAACTTCCCACTCACTTTGGACAGATTTAGAAACTAACACAAGGCAGACCTGCTGATGTCTCTATGAAGCACTTCATCTGTCAGGATGGAACTCGAGTTCAGCTCCCCAAGGTCACGTCCCCTAAACACAGTTAAGCTCAGTTGTGAGGTAATGCCATTGAATCAATGCCACTGGCCAGGCACCTAAGACAAAGCTGATGCTTCTCTGCTCTGCTGGATGCCTCACACATGCCAACACAGGGCCTGGTATGGATGTCTCCTCTTTGCAGACTTCTAATGGAAAACAAACCTAACCTTTCTTTTCCCATTTAGAGAGAAATTTATTCCTGTCGAAGGAACAAGGGAAGTTACAGGAACTGGAGGGTTCTTTGCAGAAGAGAGCTGGGGTGGAGGTTATGATCTCCTCAAGACACAAATTGCTTCTTCATATTCAAGGTCTGGATTCTGGGCAATGTAGAAAGTAGCATAAGCTCTACACTTTAAGAGAATTTGGTTTCATACCTGCATAATGGAATTTTAATAGGCAACATGCTTCTTGCAGTGGCATCCCTTTGTGACCAATGACTGGTACTCCTAAATGTTTCTGTGAGAAAAAGATAATAAGCAGCCTAGAGACCCTTGCACGATGTATTTTCCCAGTAGGTAACAATTTATATCTGAAAAAGCCTCTGCATTAAATGTGGCAAAATGATCTTTTAAGTTCAACCAAACCCGTTTTTTTTTGAATGGCAGCCTCGTTTATTGCAGTAGCAGCCCAGTGCCACACTTGCAGGGTTGAAGGTTAAATGGAACAGACTCAGCTCAGCCCAGCTCCAAGGATGTTGTTTACAAGCAGAAACAACAAAGCCACCCTAATAAGACTCCAGGGGATAAATTAGCAATAAGAAGAAAAATCTCCCAATTAAAATTTTCCTAAAGCTTGAGGGCTTAAAGCCATTATACAGTGGTCAGATCTGGATGCAAAAACAAAACAAATTCCCCCAACCCTCTTAGCTGTGATGAAGCTGAGACTTCAGAGGGACTACATTCAGAACCAGACAGACTATGGGCTATCTGTTCTAATAATAGGTATGTGTCTAGACTTAGGGCCAAGTTCTGAGAAACAACTATTGTTAAAATCAGTGAGAATTCTGCTCAGGAAAAAAATAAGCAAGGTACTTCAGCATTTGGTCATAACATATTAAGCACTGCATTCACAGTAAAAATGCACAAAGAGATATCAAATGAATCCTTTTTCATAGAAAAAAACTGGTTCTAGCTGACCTTTTTAGTATATGCCAAGTGATGCAGATTTAGGTCTTGCTTGTTTATGTATTAATTTTTGTTTGAAAACTTGCAAGATTTATTCAAAGAGTAAAGTATAAACTTCAGTCTCTGTAGAGGTAACAGTCATAATCTTGAAGAATTCTGTCTGTCTTCTACAGATTCTGGGCTAGGAATTGCAAGTTCTGGATTTCTTGTCTGACTCATTGACAGGAGCACAGGCACAGAACCTACTTGTGTGAGCACTGGATGCCCACCAAAATCTTGTTTAATTGTGGCATAATGTACCTACTGTGCATAAACAGTAGCTGTCCAGTAGCACATAAGGAAAAACATCAACTAAGTTTCTGTATTTTATGTATTTCTTATTCTGAGCATGCAGTAGACAAAGTGCCTAAGGGAGACTTGAACAAATACAAAACTTCTCAATTTCTAGACCTCTCCAATTTTCAGGCTCTTATACAGCTCAGGTCTTTTGGGAGGGAGAAGTTAACAGCTAAGCCTAACTAGAGTGAGAAATAGGTTGTGCAGCGCTATAGAAGTTCAGATAATACCAGGGGAATTTGAGTGTAACTCCATCTGCAGGGGACCAAAATGAAGCAGCTGAAAATTTCTAGGCACATTAACACTAGCCCACCTATTCTTTTGCTTATTTAAAAGATATCCCATCCTTCACTTTAAATTCCCCTCAGTCCACATATTTTTCACATCTTATTAATTTCATCTAGTGTCTATGCCAAGAAGTAGTAGTAAGACTTTCAGGTTCTTTGGAGTGCACTAGAACACATATTCCAATTTCTACAAGAGCCTTCTGACAAGTTCAAGAACTATCATTTTTTTCCCTGAAATTGATTATTGTGAAAGAATAATGCCTTCATTTTTAAATCTCTGTATGTCTATACAGACAGCTTAACTTGCTATTGAACTCTCAAATGGACCTTAATAAGCCTAAAGTCCTGCAGCTCACTGAAAACTGTGCTGCCAGACTGGAGCTCTGGCCTTTCAGAAATATAAGAGCAGTGTTCTAGACCAGAATGCTGGAATTTCCCCTCACGCCAACTGGATATAAAAATAATCAGGAGCCAGTTCCTAACAGATGCATCTTCTATTCTTCTTGTACTCACCCCAACGTCAGTAGTGGAAGCCAAAATTGTATAAATACAACCACCCTACTGCCATCCCACCCCTCAGCAAGCATTTACAGCTTTCTGAGGTGAGTCAAGGTTACATCTTTGTCAAATTTCCCAGTTTTTCTGATCTTTAGTGCTTCTTTTCAGTCTGTCTGTCCTTCGCTTTACACATATACAAGAAACTGTTCTTCTGCATATACTTTAAAGCAAAAACTAAGTATTCAGAGGTTATCTCTCCCAGTTGACAAACAGCTCACTGTTCATTCTTATTAAGCCAGCATGTAAATCTATGAAAGGTGACCAGGGAAACTGGAAGCTTGCTGCCATCATAAATCTGCTCAAGTGCCTGCTGGAGGCATGACATGCTCTCTCGACATCTTTGCGCTCCTAATGATTACCACGAGTGCAATAAAAAAAAAAAAGCATTAAGAAATAGTAAAGAAGAATGCATTTTATGGTAATATTGTCAAAAAATCCCCAGGACTTATTATATGGTATTGTCAGGAAAGCTGAGGGAGATAAATAGCCTGGAAATCTCTCATGATTATTAATGAAGATGATATTGCTTGGTTTGGCTTCCTGTAAGTTACTGAAAAAATTCTTATTCCATTGGTGTTTTTTATTCCACTCTCTCTTCCCTTTCTGTCAGTCAGCATCTTTGTTTACTTTTGTTTGTATAAAAACAAAGATCATTGGTATCTGCTGAAAGACTTCAGCTGATGCCACTACGCCTTAGAGAAAGTCATGAACTTTGCCAACAGTTTATCTGCTGCCTGCCTTCATAACTTTGTGCTTTCCAAGCCTGACTGAGATTGTGCTGCAATGCAGGGATCCATTTCATTATGTTTTCACTCCTTCAGTAGTTTTGGATAAGACTAAATGACGAGCAAAGCCTGGGCAACCCCTGAGCTACACACCTTGGCATCAGGATGTACCAATCAAAACAAGACTCTATCTCCCAAGAGCAGTCAACTTCCATGTATTGTTTTGCAGAAAAGTAGGATTTTCTTTATGCAGCAAGACATACACAGACTTGGGATATTTCAGAGGTCAAATTGCAGAAGACATAGAGATAAACTGAAGTACAAGCTGGCTGGGATACCAAGAGTTCCGGGTGTCTCATGAGTTCCCAAGGTAAATACAGCCTCACTGAAGACTGCAGTGTTCTGGCATCTATTTTGTTTTATTGGTTGTTGAGTTAGGCAGACTAAAAGTATGTTGGGTATGCTGGCACCTACATAATGTCTGTGTCTTCTTCTTGGATATATCCAAGTTATGGTTTCCCTGATTAATACACATTTAGTTTTCTCAGATGTTCACTGACTGGCTTTGCATAACCAGTTATGAAGCAAAGGCTCACCTTCAGAGAAGATTACAGGTGAGGTTTTTTCCTTGAGAAGATACCTAAGACTAGTAGCTTTTGGGCGGGGAAAAAGCACAAAAGGAAATATATCAATTAAAATTTACACCCAAACAAGAATAACCCTTCAAAGTAAAAACCCTTTATTACAATTTAGATGTGATAATAGGCAATGCTTGCTTGTACTGTTTCGGGATCTTAAGTGTCAGTAAATTTGAAGGATTTAGTAAAACAGTAATGAGATAAAATTGGTTCACATTGGGACTTAGCAGGTCTTTAAATATCCAGGAATAATTAGATGTATGGGAACTAGTTACATCCCACTAATATAAATCTGTATATATTAAAACAAATCCTACATAAACCCCATCACACACAACATATTTTATTGTTTTTTCTTATTTTTAAATTCTTCTAAATCCGAAACATATATTTTTAAATTATGGTTTAAGACCTTGACCAAATGATCCGGATTCCATTATTTCTGGCAATGAATTACTGTGAAAGTAGAAAGCTTGCATATTTCCGAATTTGCATTCTAAACATCACTAGACTTCAGAGTGAAGAGGGCCATTTGACAATTGTTTAAACATTACATTAATAATTAACTATATACTTTTTGAAAAGCAATAATAGGGGTATTGTACTCCATTGTGGCTGCCATTAAAACCTCAAATATTGGAATAAACACCCCAAAGGAAAAGAAATCCCTGTAAGATAAAAGACCATCAGCTTCTCCTATCTGTCTTGTTTTAGTTGTAATTCATATGTCATCACTAAAATATACCCACAGATATGTGTTTAAAAGACCCAAAATAGGCTTCTTGATGAGAATATGCAGAATATTTGGATTCTGCAAACATACATGTTGCTCTGCTGTGATATACATACAAAGCCATGCACATAAAAAGCTGTTGACACCACAAAACCAGTGAAGGCACTAAAAATGACAAATTACTGCTGACTGCTGCTATTTTGATCAACAGCAAATTATAAAGGCAGTAGAAGCTGAGACAGGTAGAAAAAAGAAAAACAAGTATGAAAATAAATTCTTATCTCTTATGTGCTCGCTCAAATTTAGCATCTTTAAGAGCTCACTTGAAGGCAAATTTAGACCCCAGTAGGGCAGTTACAAACTCATCAGCAAGGCGTTGCAGAAGAACCATTTTAAACACCAAAGAAAACTTAAATACTGGAAGAAAAGAAAGTAAAAAAAATATAGTGAAGGGAGTAATTGCCTCCAGTATCTTTGGCACACAGAGACTTTCATGTTTAGCATAGGGACTCCACACAAATCCGAGGGACCAAGTCCATCCCAGCCCATCTCAGATGAAAGTAAATGGTTCTGCTGAATGAATTGGAGGAATAATGGTCTAGAGCAAACGGGTGGAAATTGCCTGAGAGAGGATAGGCTGCACTTGATACTGTCAATTTGTTTATACCTCAGCTTCCAAATACAAGCCACCTGAAGCTTACCCTGAGCTGACAGAAAGGTATGCTTCACAGAAGTGGCACCAGAATACAAATAAATTGGATACCACTTAGACTTGAAAGCCACTGAAAAGCAGTGAGATGAAAGGCAAATGCCACTGAAAGTGACAGCAATATTTTCTCCTGAACACAGAAAATGTAAAAAAGAGAAGTACTAATAGCATAAAGAGGAAAAAACGCTGTGTTTCAATAATGAGGTGCCATACATTTTCATGGAATTAAAGTAAATTCAAGACAGGACATTTTAAACAGCACTGCATTTCAAAAATCCCTCTCTATTGTTTCCTTGCTATAATGTGCAATATAGAAACACAAGAGGAACCAGCTGTGGATTGTGGTGTAGGCAGCTTTGTCTTCACCTGTGATTTCCATTTTGCTGTAAAGAACTGAGATTAATATTTGTGTTGGAACTACATTGTAGAATATTTCATTCTGCATAATTGTACTTTGTCTAATGTTTCCAAATGTCTCTTTTAATGAAACATTATTCCATGATACATTGCTATATTAAAATGTCTCATGACATTAGCAAGTTTAGAATGCTGGCATTTCCTGCATAATACTCAGCCTGCTGAACACTTTTACATAAATGCACACTTTTTAACCAATCAGGCACTCCTTGTTCATTTTTCATAATATTATGGCATATTACATCTCAAAATAAAAGCTTAGACACTCGCTTTTCAGACACATGAATTTCCAATTGCTATCAGAAATAATATAGCTGCTAAACCAGAATGAATCAAATTTAGATGATTTTGGGCAGATTATTGAATTGCTTTTTGCAAAACACATGAAAGCAGGTGACAGTCTTATGTTCCTTTCAAAATAAGTTTAAGTGGTTTGTTTTTTTCTTTTTTTTTTCCCCTCAAAACACTTATGTGCTTCATCTACTGCATGAGGACTGTTAGTACCAAAATGTTCTTTCTTACTGCAGCACAACCAGATGAGCACAGGGAGAATTATGTTTGTGACTGTGCAAGAAGTCAAACAGCGTAATGGTTGGGAGCAGAGGGAAAACAAAGCACGTGCATCCAAAAAATATATCAGGGTCTGTGTTGCAGGCTAATGGAGCCTGCTGATTGTTCTGCATGTGCAGATCTGTACAGGTGGAAAAGGAAAAATGATACTATAAAGTGCCTGGTTACACAGCAAGCATGTTTAGGATGATGACAGATAACTGCTGGAATGTAAATGTAATGGAAACCATAAAGTAAAAAAAAGACTATTATTAGTTTTCCTCTTACTCCTCTAATTGCAACTGTAACTTTAAATAGGTACAGAGGACACAGAATTCAAGTAGTAAATGAATCAAAAGTAGTTCAGAAAACCAAAACATCTTATAGTATATAAATTACAAGTTACTTCCCATCAGTCTATATTAATAGAAATTTTAATACAAAACACAAATACTACAAGACTATCATGCGCTAGAGGGAAAAAGAAGGAAGCACGTCAGCTACCTTGCTGACATCTTCAGTTCCTGCAGCAGAAGGGAAGGAAATAACAGAATTTACCAAAAGTACATTTCCAAATCACCTCTTTGTTGCTTTGGAGAAAGTAATATTCCCTTCTCCAGATCTGGCAACAGTTTAATGCCGAGCATGGGAGCACCCAAGAGGTGGGCACATTCAGGGATACCTTAATACCACAAGATGAGCTGCAAATGCCACCAACATTTTGGTTCCAGCTGTGGCTGATTTCCCAAATGGTCTGTGTCCAGATAGCTATAAATTATTTCAGTAAAGTAACACACTTGATTAAACTCTGACCCACGCCAACAGTGTGTGCATGCATATGCATTTATTACAGACACAAAAATACATCCATTCCCCTTCTCCTTTCTCTTTTGACATAAAGCATTCACACATGCTGCTGACCTCTGACTCCAGTTTGTCACTGCTTTGAGCAGCCTCTATCTGAAAGTTATTCTGTGGGGAGCCTCTGGACCAAACACTAAGTTTATGAAGAGTTTAATTTAAAGAAACTCCAGAATTAATTGAAATTCTGTGAAGACAACAGTCTGCTGTTTTTTCTGTTACACGCTATTGGTAGATATAGACATAAAAACTGTTTTAAAAGTATTTATTGTGCTACTGAAGTGAAAGGCTGTCTCTGGAGATGCTTTATGGGCCTACAAAGCTGCATTACTGGAGGCTCGGTTCTACGTAGCTGGTGGCAGTAGAACCACAGAGCTGCACAGAGACCCACATGTGCAGATAAAAGCTGTGCTGTGTTAGGGCTGACTGCATTTGCAAATCCTCTCTGCTTCGCTTTGCTGGAACAGATTTTATAACTGCAAAACCGCAAATGAAAATGGTGGTGCTGGAGGGAATTGTTTCTTATATTGTAGGTCTCCATAAATATTATGAGCCTGAGGTACTGCCAGCAGAGACAGATGAGTCATCTAATATATTCCCAATAAATATGTTTGAACTTTTAAGTGCTTTTACTCCAACCATGCTTTCACCCCTTTAGATTTACTTCTGTGAACATTTGGAGCAATGAAATCTTGCTGGCACGAGTTTAAAAGCATATGCATGATATTCATGGTAGCTCCTCCTGCTTGACCACAGAATATTTAGGATTGAAAGTGCTCACAAAAATAACTACAACCTTCTGATACCAGAGCTGCTGTCCCATTATGCTAGTCAGAATAAAAAGGAGCTATCTCCAATAATTGTTTTCTCATTGCTGGCAGGTGCAACTCTGCTGTTTCTGCTTCTCCCTTTGCCTTTATCTCCAACTACTAATGAGAGCAGCCAAGGCTTCAGGGTTCCCTCCTGCATGCTCATTGCCTAAAACTCCATTAAAATGAAAAGGGGAAATTAAGGACACACTTGACATTGATGCTGCATGGCCCAATCCCATCAACATGCCCTTGGATGTGTAGCTCTTTTTGCATATTCTTGTTCATAAAAAGAAACTGAGCTAAACAGCTTCTGTCTGTCAACTCAATATTAATGGCCCATTTTATTTGCTTTCCTTGTGTGTGGGAGCAGAGAGAGTATTAACATGAAGACAAAATCCTGAAATAAAGACATTTTCATGTTCTCATTAAGGTGTATGATATGGGAGAAGTATTAAATATTTGTGTATTATAGGTATAGAGCAACACCAGCTGAGCACACTCTTGGGCCGTAGACATAAGGACACTACAGCTGTTTTCCACTTTGAACTTGCCTTACCACCAAACCACCAGTGAGAAATACTTCATTGACACTATTCTACAATAAGAAAAAACCTCAACATGGACCATTCAAGGAATGGCTGCCTTGAGGACCTGTGAAAGTCCAGTTAGGCCCAGATGTAATTTCAGATTTGATGACTAACCACATAGAAACACAATGCAAAAAAAAACATTACTAAATGTATTCTTCTCTTAACATACTGGTAAAACATAGAGAATGGCTCAATTAAGTACCTCTGCTATAGCACGCATATTAACTGCTCCTAAAATTACATTGACTCTGTTTCTGTGAAATTAATCTCTCCGACCATAAAATGAGACCTTTACTTCTTTCTGCACTCTTATTAATTGCATGGCACTTCACTGGCTCTTGTTGAGCTGAAGCTGGAGAATTAGGCCACAGAAAGGTCACCTTCTCTCCTTTCTGTTTGCATGCTAATTAATGAGATCTAAACAGCAGCTTGTGTCTCAAAGCTGAGTGGATTAGATTGTGTGCAAGGAACTTTCCAAGCTGTGGGAGTAGAAGCAAGGCAAGACTCTGGGGTCTAGGCTGCGACTACAACACATTGAGCTTGATGTCCCGTTTCATGGGCCCCCTTTACAAGTGCCAGCAGGTGGTCTTTACTTATAGCAATTCAAAACTTCTATAAGATTATTTATGAACATCCCAAAATTTTCCTGTGTTTTTCCGTACAGAGAAAAAAAACCTTCCCCTACCCCAATAATAGCAAAGCTATATAAAAAGGAAAGTTCCTCCAGCTCAGCACAGGCAGCAGGAAGACAGACCTACACTTCACTGTTGTATACCAAGAAATTTTTAGGTGAAAAAGCCTTCTGAATTGTCATAGCCAACTTCTCCTGTAGGGGACTATCATCCACTCTGCAAATGAGGATTTTTTCCTACTCTGGTAAAGAGATTTGATCTTCCAGCTCTGTCTAGAACATCACAAAGTGGGATCTCTAAAAAAAACCATTACGTTACAGTCTCTGGCTAGCCCTTATAGAATATTTCCCTTAGATCTACATTATCAATCCCTTGTTTTTTCCTGTCCACTGTTGTCCTGATATGGGTACCCTGAGTCTGGTTCAAACCTCTATTTTTCTGCAGAATGCTATCATGTCCAATTAGAGCATGCCCACTATGACAAAATTCTTGCACAGGCAATCAGTATGGGAGAGAAAGCACTATGTAAATGTGGCTGAAGTGCTTTGCTACAATGGGTAGGAGCAAAACCGAGTCCTTGAATCCCAGCTGCTTTTGTGTCAGTTTTGGCATTTATTTGGCATCATCACAGCTTATTGTGCTGCTAAAGCCAGGAATCTGTTTGATAAGGTAACTGCAGGCAGGTGTTTCAACATATTTGAGAACTGTGCCTGGGCAGTTAGGGCTAACTTTTTATCCCTGCATGTGCAATACGAACCTGCTAAGATAATGCACCAGGTCAAAATACTTCATAGTTCATCAAGTAGGTGACAAACACTCACTGTTCAGACCTATCTCTATATAATACCAAACGAGCAAAAATCTTCAGTCAGACCCAAGTACGTAAAACTTGAAATACATCTCTCTTTAATGCTGTCAAACCTTCAAGCATTACAGAAAAAAAGTGTTAGGATCAAATTACAAAAAAAAACCCCTCCTACAAAAAATGGCTAAAGGTACAACCAAGTTAAAATAGAGGAACTGTAATATATTAAAAGACAAAACAGTAAACATGTTTTGTTGGCTCTGTACATGTGATTTTGTCACTCATCAGTGCAGATAAAGGGCCAAGATGTTTTATGCTTGGGGGACCTGATAACACTTCATACCCATTTTTCACTCACCCAAATTATGAAGGTCAGAAGTGATCCATTGAGTAGATCCAATAGATACCCACACCTTGCTGTCTGCTTCTCCAGCGTGGTCCTTATCAAAAGATATGGCCCCTGCATTTGCAGTACCTTCCACCACCCAAAGTGACTCACACCAGTGTGAAATGCAATGGCATCAGCCTGCAGCACCTTGAGCAGGTAGAAGTCTGTGTAATATGCAACACTATATCAGGCCTATAGGATTCTTTCAATTGCAGCTATTGGTTGCAGAAGCAGGAATGTTGCACTGAATTTGCTCCATAGTCCATTTAGGTTGGTACCTTAATTCTGCTGGTGGTTAATACCACAGGCTTTGGAGGAAAGCTTTTACATACAAGTCACTCCTTTCTCATCTGCCACAAGTGAGATTGATGTGGAGTGCAGAAACCTACCCATGGCTAACCCCAGTACAAAGCACTGGCAAATTAATCCCTTTTATTACCCCAACTATTACACTGAGTATTGCTTCACCATGGAAAGCAATTGCTTTCTGATCTCTGAGGTGATCTGTTTGCCCCGGAGCAAATGGACTAACAACCCTTGTAACAATCCCAGACAAGATAGAAAAGTATCTATTCAACCAGCACATTTCTGTGTAGCAAGTCAAATTAGACATCGCAAAATAATGGACTCTCTTAAATCAGAACATGAAAAACATTACTAATAAGAAATATATTGTGCGTAACATGGATAAAGCATTTAACAGATTGCTGGCTTCCTGACACTCACCCTCTGGGCTTATATGCCATGAATGAAATTGCTACTGTGGCTGTCAGTAGGTTTTCACATTTGTTCCTTACACACTGAAGCAGTCAGATTTAATTGGTGAAAAGAAATGACAGTGAGCTCAGAAGCTGTAGAAGAGTTGTATATGCTGTATTAAAAAAAGAAAAGTTAACCTTAACTCCAAAACCTGCAGGAAAGCTTTATGTGGAGAGTAGAACAATATGTGTATTTTAAATAAACTACATTATATGTGTAGATATATATTTTTAGGTGAGAATGAACTGTGGCAGAGGCACTTTTGTGCTTCACAGATGAGAGACCCGCCCTCATTGCCTGATATGCAATGACCCAATGAATAAATACTGGCTACTGCTGAAAGGAACATTTCTCTCTAAGCCCTGAAAATGAGATGATGAGTCTTGAAGGAAAACTTTTTTTTTTTTTTTTTTGGTTTTTCTACTGCTAGCTTTTTTTTATCAGGGGAGNGGCATTCTGCAGAGAGAAATGATTTATTTCCAACACAACCCGCTGGACTCCTTGCCCTCCATCAAGATTCCTCTAGGCTGACAAAACCTTTGAAAAGTGCCCGGGAGAATGTCCTCACCCTCAGTCACTGGTCAAGCTACAAACACACTTGCTGTCCCTCTTTCTGTTGGGCCTCGCTGCTTGTGCTTTGCACACAAAAATGAATTTAATCTCAAGTTGTAGCCATCTTGCAGCACAGAGAAGACTGACACCTTTGAACAACTCTGCACAGAAAGCTTAACACTTCCTGATCCCTTAGCATAGGCCTGACCCCTGTCTACATGGTTTAAAATAAGGTAATTAATGACTATTCTCAGTATCAATTTCTGGGACTGTAATAGCTTTGTTAACAGAAGTCAAGGATTTCAAGCACAAAACAAAACTTTGAGGAAAAGACCAGCTAGTTATTTTCATAATTTCTTTTTCCAAATCCCACTGTACTTTTCTGAAAATCTATTTGCAGAAAAACTCAAGCAAATTGTCAGTGATGTTTTACCTACCAGCAATTTAACAGCCACCTTCAATTCCCAAATGAAACTTGAAATAAAAACACTACAACTAGGTTAATTTGAGGGCTCACCATTTTCATTTCAAAGGCTTTTTTTAACATTAATTTGTCCTGAGGCATAAATGAAATACAGACAAACCGTATTAGATTTTAATTTGCTGAAAGTAGATTACAGGCCTTCTCCACAGAGATGCTGAACACTCGGTTCTAACAGAAGTAAACTTTTTTCCCCACAGTAAAGGCAGCAGTAGCATGTACCTACTGAGAATTGCAAAAGAGAATTTCTTCAAGGGGTTGACCTGTAAAGTGCAAACATTCTGACTCTGAGCCCACAGCATAAAACCAGTACAGAAATATAGGTTTAGCAGAGCTGGACTAGGCATACAAGTTAATTCTGTCTTTAATTAAATGCTTGAATTCAGAGGAAAACTGTTTATCCAATATTTAGGCTAAAAAAAAATCTAAGCTTGCTCCCCCCATCTTGTAATTTTAGACGTTTATCTTGTCCTATGGAGTGACATTTCTCAAATCTGACCAGCTTGAAGGGCAGACATACATATGAGCACAGCAGGAGGGTTTCAAGGCCACTGCTGTCTCCAAGTTTGGAGACAAGACTGTCTTTAATTAGATTAAGGGACAAGCTCTTTCCATATTAGGCTTTTCAGGGTTGGTAACCGATTAATGGTGCAGAAGCCTCTTTACAGAAGGAGGCTTGGAAACCAGAAATGTTAAGTTAAATAACCCTGGCTAGAAATCTAGGAGATAAACAGATCCCAGATCTTCAAAACTCTAGGTCTACGCTTTGTTTTGCTGCTGTCCATTTCAACTGCTAAGGATTTTTTCCAACGGAAGGCAAAAATTACACCCAAAACCTATCCCAGGATTGCCCCAGAGGCCAGTTTTTCTGCAGAAGAGTGGGGAGGAAGAAATTTCTTTGCCTTCAGGCTCCCTCCATAGAAGAGTGGCTCCAATGGGACTGTACTATAAAGGACTCTCCTTTTAGCCTGGATCCCTGCGAAGGAGTGGCTCAAGTGATGTGTCGTGTGTCTGCTTTGAAGCAGGAAAGAGTCAGAGAAGGAAAAGAACGAGTCATTAGTCATTCTGTCTTGGAATAACCATGAAGTTCATGTACGTACTCCAGCTCTTTCCTCATTATTATCTTCAGCCTTGTGAGGGCTTCCAAGGTACCTGAGATCCGGAGGGAAGTTATTCTACTCCCACACCTATTTTGTGGAGTTCTCTATGACTGCCAGTGAAAAAAGCCAGATTCATTATTAAGCATGGAGAGATTTCAAAATCCTTTTCTCAGAATCCAAGAGTGTTTGCTTTCCCTTCCTTCCACTGGGGCAAGTCAATCTGAAACAAAACAGCTTTCTTCTGGAAAAAAACCCCAAACCTAGTTTTCTCTGAATAACAAATAAGCATTTATGTTTAGTTATTATAAACCCAAATATTTTTCACATAAGCATTCCCCTCACCTACATCTTAGCCACAAAGCACTGAATTTAATAGTGATTCCTGTCTTTTTTTCTAACTGTTTTCTTATAATTCTTTTTTCTACTCTACTTGCTCTGAAATACACTTTCTGAACTGCAGAGCATAGAAACACAAGGTTGTAAAGCAAAAACTAGAAGTCTTCTCCTTAAGTGAGTTTCCAATTTACATAAATGCATAATATTACTGTAGTATTCTCTGCTCCCCTGCAGTTATTATGGAGAACACCTGCTACATCCACTGAGGTCATCATTTGGTGATCTGAAGTAAATGACAGGTTGCTAAGGGTAACCACCCCAAAATCAGTCCCTGGAATCACACGTGAGTCATGTAAAATCTTTATTAATAAGAAATGGAACAAGAAGCTGCTTCTATGAGTTCTCGTGAGAATCTTAAAAAAATGTCTTCCATAGGAGGGAACAGGAAGGAATTTACTTTTGCTCTACAAGAATTATTTTTCCACCTCCTTTTCATCCATATTCTCACACTTAAAGGTCTGCACCTT
Organism: Cnemophilus loriae; assembly: GCA_013397755.1. NCBI lineage: Eukaryota > Metazoa > Chordata > Aves > Passeriformes > Corvidae > Cnemophilus > Cnemophilus loriae. The sequence goes on along the minus strand of VZTF01006958.1, from coordinate 300,554 downwards.
ACCAGCTGCATCTAAAGTAATCTTCTCCTGTCAGAAGACTCTTCCTCACTGCTTGCAGGGAGAGATGTGTAAATGGCTTATTTCCTCATCAATTGCAGAATCCATGACAGACACAGGCAAGATGCACACTTACAAGCCTGGTTAGTGGAAAAGCAGGATGGTATCATACAGTGAAGCAATAAACAAGCCAACAAACATGCCAAACCCAACAAATAAAAAAATCCAGTAACAGCAACTGATTTTAAACACAGATAATCAGAATTAGATAAGAAGGCAGCAGCCCTCCCTCTCAAGCAACTATACAACCTCTCAAGGACTTGTTTTTTTTTTTTACCTAAAGCACTTTTAGTTGCAGGCAGTTTCCAGACTTACATGCAAGTGAAATAATACATATATAGTAAGAACCTGAAGAAATTTCTAAAACATATCTAAATTAAGTACAAGTTAGAGTCCACCTGCTTTTTTCTGACAAAAGCATATGACTACAAGCACATGTATATCACAGGCATCCTGCAAGGAGTCCTTCATAGGGCACACTAAGCCCTAGGGCTGCTTCAAATTATATGGAGAAAGGCATTTTAGTGTTTCACGCTGAAAACCAGCAGATTTGAGGATAGCACGAAGCTATTGTATCATTGAAGTGTCACTGGGGAAAAAAAAAACAGTTGGAAATCAGGATGGTGATTCTAGTTTGCCCAAGGAATTCAGTTCACTGAGAAGCTTTAAAAGATCATGCTGTACCCAATCCTAGCAGCAGAAGCATGTTGGATCTGTCAGGCAACAGAAACATGAAAAAAAACCCAGTCAAAAACCCTTCACCGTACACTAGAAGGAGGAAGTCTTATCTGTGGTTTGCAGGACTGCTGGAACTGGAATAAGTGCTGGCTCTAGGAAAGCCAATGTGGAAGGCACAGAAAACAGGAGTAACATCTTGATGGATATATTTGCATTTTTGCCTTTGAGGAAACACATGCTACTAAGCTTTCCAGAATCATCTTAGAGTGAAGTACACTCTCTTCAGTAGAGTTTGAAGGAATTCTTTGTTGTTCTTTATTAATATGAAATAGGATTCTGCTTGAAAATAGGAATACAGGAAACCACGATATTAAGAAAGTGTACTGGAAGGGCAAACAAGAAACCACTCCAGGAAAAACACCATTTTTCTTGCCTCAGAAGGGATATGAGAGGTTATAACATTTAAGTTGTGCAGGTACATTTATTTCTCACTCATATTACCATCATATTCATCACAATTTAGGCATTAACTTCAAACACCTGAGTTATAAATCCAGCAAGAGACAAGAAAGGCACCAAAGCAACAAATGCTTTGGATCCAAGGAAGGCTATAGCCCTGATCTTTTAAGGTATTTTATTTTAGCAAGACAAAAATCAGCAACATGTTGCTGATATTCCTCTAATACGTCCTATTCTACCCCTGTGTAAAGATCCCTGATCTTATTTGAAAAGATCTGTTCCAAAGCCCAGTAAAGCCAGTGGGGATCACTATGACTTCATCTGTCTTATGGTACAAATGTAAACTTTGTATCACATTTTTTCCCAAGAAAAAATTCCAAACATTCATTCGTGTAATTTTAGGGAGGCTATTAAACACAACGATGACTAAGGATGACTAAGATCCTCCTAAAAGGGGTGTATTCCCAGTGGCTTAATGGAAATTTAATAGGAAATAGGCATTCCACTCCCAGAAATCCTGACCAAAAGGCTCAGCTAGCCAGTCTTCTCTCATTGTATTTTTCATGTTTCTGTGTATTTCCATTCATGTGCAGCCATAATGACAGAGTAAAGCTAAGAAACACAATTTTATAATAAGTGAGCACTGCATTTTGTACTTCTTCATTCCAGGTCTCCAGAACTCTCCCAGATGCGCACTTACTGTGAGCAAATTACTGAGGTCTGAAGCAACTGTAAATTAATTTAGCACTGGAAAATTAAAGAGAGCTATCGCTGTATAACAGCAGTAGGGGAAAGTTGCTCATTATTTACCTGAAGTAATTTGAAAAATGCTTACAAGTCCTTTTCCAATTTCTCTACTCTGCCTGAACAGAACACAGTTACCAATTGTTACTGAGGATAAGAAAGTTGAAGCTGTAACAAGTGTACTATGTTTAATTTACAAATTTAATTTAATGCCGGTGGTGTTGACACAAATAAATATTAGAATGTTATAGGTTTGTCAGTATACTAGAAACACAAAGAGAAAATGATGCTAATGTTACATATATGGGTGCCAGGAAACAGGACTGACACTACTTATTCTCCAGAATATTGGACATTAAAATTCTATGTATGCTCTTAAAAATGCAAGTACAAACAGGAGTCCTCTGAAGTCCAGTTGGAATATTTCACTGAGACTTGGAATAGACTGTTTGTCAGTCAAAGCCTAGGTGCCTTGCTGTCTTCTCCCATCCTTCCATGTAACAACCCATCTTGGACCCAAAAAAGGACTACCAAAGGGATTTAATGAATTTTTTCACTAGGCTGTGCCCAAGGCACAATTTTTTTCCCAGTCTCTTTCAGAATTGCTCCACCCACAGGTGGAGGAGATCCTCTCAGCTCTGAGGAACCCTTTCTCGGTTACATGGGCTATAGCTGTCTTTGCAGGATTGATCCAGTGACACGTGATAGCTGAAAGGGAAGAACTGTGATGTGAAATAACTGCAGCTCTACCTGGTACCTTTCCAAAGCAATCTGACTTCAGTTAGTCAAATAGGACACTTCGCATGTCTCAATTAACAGAGCCCTAGTCTCAGATGAAACTTGCATACTTCATAGCAATAAAAAAAGATGTTCACGATAAAAGAATCAAAACACTCGTTTTCCCACAAGTTTTCAGTGTTATAGCTTGTTTGCTTTAGTTGGTGGAATGATCTGGCAAACTCTTACAACCTGCACAGTTTGTTTGTAGTTAATAGAACCCTGAGCAGGTGGGAAGGCTGCTGGTGTCTGTTTGCTGTGAAGACAGCAACAAGGAAACTTGAAACAACATAAAAAAACTTGGAATGTGCTGATAACGCTCTGGAAGACAATATTTGACTGTCCACACTTTTGATAATTAGTTGTGAACTAGAAGAATAAGATTTATTTGAATATGAAATTGGATGGAGGATTTCTGAAAGGTGAATGTACATTAAAGACCAGATAAGCTTACGGACTTTTGAGACATAGTGATGAACATTGGAGCTTTGTCCCATTGACAAATTTGTCAATTTGTCAATTTGTCCCATTGAACATGGGATAGGTGATGACAATCTCTGAATTAAATATCAAATCTAAGTGCTATTTATCTCCTTAATCAGTCATGGTTAATCAATTTCTTAATTTGTAAGCCATGCTTGATTTAAATAGTGAAAAAGTTCTGAAAAAATTTATACTATAGAGTTTAAGACAGTTTCAAGAGCTTGTTTCTCACCATGATGTAAATGAGTATTAATAGAATATATTTATTAGACTTTTCAAACCAAAGGTTAATTTCAGTGCTCTTTCCATTCTTTACCTCCTCATCTAAATAAATAACGAGCTCACAGATGCAAACAGTATTTTCTCATATGTTAAGACTGGACAAAAATCAGTGAAAAATGCTTAAAAACAGCTTATCCCTTCAGAACATTGATAGTTCGTAGAATCATAGAATCATTAAGGTTGCGATAGACCTAAAAGAACATCAAGTCCACCACTAAACCATGTGCCACAGCTACAGCAGGCCCAGGTCCCTTTCCTCTGGGCTGCTTTCCAGCCACTCCCACCAAGCCTGTAGCACTGCACGAGGTTGTTGTGACCCAAGGGCAGGACCCACCTCTTTGCCTTGAACCTCTCACAATTGGCCTCAGCCACTGATCCAGCCTGTCCAGATCCCTCTGCAGAGCCTTCCTGCCCTCCAGCAGATCAACACTGACTGAGGGTGTGCTTGATTCCCTCATCCAGATCACTGATATTAAACAGGAGCAGCTCCATCACAGCCTTGGAGAGAGAGTTTGAAGAAAGAAAAAGCCTTTGATTTTTGTCATTGTTTTAGAGACACTTAAGAGGAAATCTTTGGGGGAAAATAGAACAGAAAAAAAGAGTCTTCAAGGACATACTGTAGTGAAACCACTGAGACGTGACCAGGAATAATTACAGAATTCCATCCGATCACATTACACAGACCTGTGACGAACAGTGTTGAACTATATGATCCTTGTGGGTCCCTTCCAACTTGAGATAGTCTGCAATTCTATGATAAGGATTATTTAGGATGAGCAGTATGTACTGAGTCACGCTTGCTTTTGACGTGCATCATATCCTGTTATGGACAGTGCAGTCTAAAGCACAAACACTCCCATTTTCAGCACTGATGACTGCACAAAAGACAGGGCAACAGAGATTCAGGCTCAAGTGGCTATAATTATTTTTAAAAGGAGAAGTGGAAACATTAGGCTGAAATCCTACTGCCATATATAACACAGTAGGGTTCAGCCTTACTGTCTTTGTAGGCTCCAGTCACCATTTCTCAATCCTTTTGCTTTTCTTCAGTACCTTGTGGGTGAGAAAGTTCAGCCTAACAGCTTCAGTACTTCAAAACCAACAGATTCCTAAAATACCTCAATGAACTCATAATGTACTCCTCCTAGAGATGCAGCTTCATGAGTTCTGTATTTACAGTCACTTAGCAATACTGGAAAGCAAACCAACACATCGACCTTACCCAACATCTCAAGAGCTATAACCATTTTGCTTCAGATAGCAAACACAAGGGGGTGGTGGAGATTGCATCATGCTTTTTCTTGCCATTCTGGGACACATCTAAGATCTTAATAGTCCTCCTCCACCCGCCTCTTCTGACTCGTGTGCTTCCTACCATCATTCCTTTGTAATAACTCTGTTCCTGCTTCATTCATCTTAGGGTAAATTCCAGGAAACTGAGAGCCACAGAAGCCACCTGGCTCCACGGTTTTGTCCAATGAGCATCTACTCCCTGATAGCTCCCAGGGCTCTAGATCCAGTTACAGCCTTAAAGACTCCAACCTGCAGGTCATTAGCATAAGCCAGTAGTAAAACATATAATTCAGAAACCACAGACCAAGTTATACAGTGAAACTGAAATTCAGGCTTCTTTTAACAACAGCTTCCCTGAAGCTTGATGACTGAAAATAAAAGAGGCAACATGCATTCATAAATTGGAGTAAATTATGGATTACTGATGTGGCTGGAAGTAAAATTAACAGTATATGGCTACAACAAGTTAAAACTCTCTCTAAAATATGCACTACTACATGTAACTTGTCAGGATTTTTTTTCCTGTTACTGAAAGGAAGAGAGAAGATTCTATAATACAGGAGAATGACCTGGTTAAAAAAAGAGCTTATTTATCAGAAGTAGGCATCTCTCTCCTTTGCACAGGCCTTTTGGGCTCTTCAGCAATACATGACCCATAATATCCTTGTTCTCCTAGAATATAAGGCTTGTGTAAAATAATTCTTTCCAATAAACTTTGATTTTTATCTTTTAAATATTTACTTCATCAGCATAAAACCTAAAATCCTTCAAAAGGCAATTGCTTTAAGGAAGGATTCCATCCTTCACTACAGATCATAACATTAAAATGGGAAAGTAGAACATGAGTGGTAAAATAAAGGCCAGCAAATGGGAAATGGTTTTAGCAAAAAAAGCACATTCAGAACAAATAGTTAAAAGCCTGGCTGCTTCTGCAAAATAGGAAGAATGATAGACAAAAACAACTTGTTCAGACAAAGCAGTTCCAACTTCCTTGAAAGATACTTTTCACAATCACTATCAGTGTAGAAAATGCTGTTGGGATATCTGTAAGCTCTTACTTGTATTTTACATTTTGGCTGATTGACTCCCCGATAGTAAAGAAACAAACCAATTGAAAACCTCTCCAAAAGCTTTTCATGATGCATATGTGGGACTTTATCAGGCAGGTACCAGTAACCAACAATAATGGTGAACAGAAGCTGCTGTTCAAGCAAATGGCTTCTTTTCTGAAAGAAGTGTTTATAAATATCTGCATTTACAAACAATTCATGCTACAAATGAGCATGAATAAATGCACATTTATTGAGAAGAGAAATCAATAAGATTTAGAGTGGTTTAGATCTGGGTTTGATCAACTTTAAATTGTTTTGAAAACTGCACTAGTTTTTCCTATTAAGTAAATGTTATTTTTGTTGTGCATGGAGATTTGCTTTATGCTGAGGTGGTGAGCAACCTCTGCTACAAACAGATTCTATTTAAGTGCAAGTTTCACCACAAGACTGTTCTTAACAACTGCACGCATGCGGTACTAGATACCAATACTCTGTACTGCTATGCATAGAAAAAAGCAGCATTAAATTAAAGCAGCCTTTTGTCAGCTCTGCAACAGGAGGCTGACATCCTGCTACCACTGCATGGTGAGAGCTATGCTGCTAAACAGGATATACTTGTCTTCAGTTCTGTGTAAAGAGTACAGAACTAGGCCTTTGAAACACACAGTTAATTGTAGCCAGTTTAATAATTCATTAAACTTACAATCTACCACATTTCTGCCAGAATAATTAAAGACAGCAAAGAAGTGTTTTCAGTGATAACATGGGGAATCTTTAAAAGATTTTTGAAAAAGTTATCACAGAACTGTGGGCTATAAACCACAGAGGTTTGAAGTAACACCATCTTTAGCCTGTCATACTGTGCCTGGACATGATTTTATTATACAGCTTTAGCTGATGAGTTTAGAATTTGCATGCAACATTAAAGTTTATTTCTCATTTAAGTATTTTTAACTGTAAAACAGTGTCAAAGAAGGAAATTAACAAATGTACGCATTTAAGGAAAGTAAGGGTGGGAGAGCAAATATGTTTATTGTTTTTTTTCTGAGAAGTTCTATTAAGAAATGACTGAACACTTCTGTTTATACACGGAATTAGATATAAAACATCCACTGATTTGATGTACAAACTGTCTCCTGCATTTCAGAGAGACTCTATTCACTCATCCCAAAAACAGAGCTAGAATGGGTATTGAGGTTGGAACTTTCCCTATGAATTCCAAACACACAGATCTGGGTGGGGTGAAAAAAAAAATCCACCCCAAACCATAAAAAACCCACGCTACTGTTGTGGTGCTTTCCAAAACTGAAAAGATGAAAGTAGAAGTGAAGACTAAATCACATGATGCTGCAAATCCTGTATCTGAAAGAGGTATTAAAACCTTAGCACCAGGAAATAACATATGGAAGAATCATGACTTCCATCACTGGAGGAATAAAGGAATATCTTGCTGTTGGTCTTCAGCAGCTGTTTCATGAGGTTAACAACTCTCTGGCTGTTTGCTTTGAGGAAGGTTGCACCTTACAGCCCTGCTTAGTTGATCATGCAAAGACTAAAGGTTTGAGAAACCTACACAAAAAAAGTCAGGAATATTTCTTTAACTTTATATAGACCCTCAGACCATGTGTCATTTTCAGTGAGTTACTATATGTGCATAACTAACTTAATACTCAGTTTGTGATGAAGCATACAAAGTTGAAAGCTTTTCCTTTCATTTCTAATTTAAGAAATACAAAACCCAGGAGGAATTTTAGATCTTCCCTTATCTTTCTCCATAATTCCAGCAATGTGGAACAGGTCTATTTTTCTTTCTCATTAGGTATCTAAGTGTCATAGCAATACTAATTTCTCCTCCAAATAACCATCTGCAAAATCCTGTTAGTTATTTGTTCAGAAAAGATGACACTAAAAAGCATACCCTTCTTCATGACAGTTTCTGCAGCAGTAAATTGTCGCTTTAATATGAATAAAAAACTTCAAGCAGGAGATTTTCAGACATTCTGTGTTGCCTTAACTCCACTTTCCACAGATTTTTCAGGAAACAGAACTCTACTAAACGAAAATCTTCAGTGAGAATGAGGAATTCAAAATTATGATGTCCAAGAATAAAAGGATTAAAACAGTCTTCTGTAAATTGCAAACCAGTTGCTTGTATACTACAATTCAGTGATGCATTTTAATAGTCTGCAGCCAGCAACAGGCTTAAGAATATTCATAACATTAAACACTGTTTAGGTGATTTCAGTGGAAAAAGGTACTGACAGAGAGAAGGGTAAAAACCTCTGCTGAATTTGCTCCTAGAACTGAATTTGATCTTAGTACCGCTGAAAAGACAAAGATGTTATGGTTTGCTACAGGTATTCTGACCTGTTTGTCTGCAGGAGTTTGCAGATATTGTTACAAGGGGAATGAAGTGACCAAGTTTCTTTTCCTAGCCACCCACAAGAAATGCTCAAAACAAAGGATGTCCTCCAGGAGTCAAGTTTACTCCGGTAGAAGCTTCTCTCATTAATATTTTCATGTGAAAAGATCTTTTGTGAGGATTGTCCCAAGTAAATGATTGTCAGTATCATGCCAAATAACTACACCAGCCAGAGCTGCACTTTCTACAAGGTAGAAAGTGCGAGTTCCTTCTTTTTGCTGCAGAGGCTTTTGCTTTGCATTAAACCCCTCACCAAATACCAGTTTTTTATAGGAAAGGAAAGACTGAATGGCACCAGCTTAATCTTTTGCTCAACTGAGCTTGAAGGTGGATCTGAAAATACGCTACCAGCACCAAACCCATTTAACCCAAGACTCATTCAACTTGAAATAAGTCAAGTCGCTGCACAGACTCCAGCTCCAAAAAGATTTTAAAAAATAATCAAGCCTTTAAGAGTTTTTCATGTTAGCAGTGAGTTGCAATGTGTGTGTTAGCAGGCTTTTGGAAGTGTTTCTTGGAGATAAAATTTGAATAATCTATGTGGTTTAATTTAAATAATTTATGCATAAAGCTCTGCAGAGTTATAATTGTAATTATAGTGTTCAACTCAGTAGCAACGAGGTACATTTGAAGTTGGATTCTGATTGTACTGTGTATCTTATGCTCCAAATTTCATTTTGTTTTGAACAAACCCTTTGGAGCACAAGGAGACGGCTCAGAGCTTCACAAAAGTTCCTGAGTGAAGTTTTAGAGAGTTTCTTTGCTACACATTTTTTATTATTATTTAAAGTCTGAAATCCAATCTTGCATGCTTCTGTGTCATGGTGATAAAGTAAAGGTGGCTGAAAAGTGCCCCTGGTCAGAGAGGAAGGACTTTTCTACTCTTCTCATGAAGGAGCAGCTGTTTCTATCAATAATTTCCTGAAGCAGTAGGCCTGGAGTGTAAACAATATTTTATACGGATGGCAGCAGAACAGATTACATTATTTCTGAAATTTTTGCACTTCACTGTGGAGAATGGATTAACCCTGTGTGACATAAATTCAAATCTTAGTTCCTTGAAATGAATGAAAGGGTTAAAGTACTGTAAAGAGAAGAAAATTTCCACAAGAGCATAGTGTCATCTTAGCAACTTGGTTCAGAGAGAGAGAACACTGGGGCATTAGGAGCACTTCAGAAATTGCATATTGAAGCCTGAACAGACAACAGGTTTGTTCCCACCACTCATATTAATACTGTTTTTTTCTGAACTTGTAACACATGCCCAGAGACAGATAAGAAGAAAAGCTTGAATATAGCCACTCAGGATGTTGGACAAGAGTGAGGGGAATGGACAACTGATACCTATGGGCTTTTCCTAATTAAAGATGTACTGCCAGCATTGGGGATCGAAGGATCATTGTTACAATCTAGTAGGGCATACCTGGTGTTATTCGCAGTAAGGACTAAATGGGTGAGTAATGCTCAATTTCAAACACTGACAATAAACTCAAAGGTCACCAGATTTCAAGTCCCTTGAGCAATACCCCCAGAGGCCAAGCAGCAGGCAAGAGAGCACAGATGTGGATTGCACTGCTCATGAGCAGGTCTTGCAAGAAGTACATGTCTTCAGACAGGCTCCAGGCAGAAGCAGTGGGCTCCAAAGGCCGAATAAACAAGCGTCAGACATTCACGGGTGGATGTTGAATGGGCCCCTCCATGTCAGGAAGAGGTAAAAGTTTATACCTTTTTCACTTTTCACAGGGAATATGCTGCTCCATACCATCCTGCTGCTTGAAAAGCAGCTCTGGGAGGTAAAGACAGGCTTAACCTCATTGCCAGTTCTGCATTTAGCTCCTTCTGCTTTGTCCAGTATTAGGTGTGATGATGGATGATCACACTCATCCCTTACCCACTCACATCTATAACTGTAAGGTCACTGTACTTTTCCAAAATATGGATTAATGAGTAGTCTCTAAGATCTTGTATCTTTAGAAGATTTCACATAAAAGAGGCAAGCTAAATCACCAAAGGAAAAAGCTTATGAGAAAAAGAAGCAGCTAGATTTATTTCAGTAGCCTCCTAACAAGCTTATTTGAAAGTGTCAGAACTAGTTAAACCAGAGAGCTCCAGAAGCTTAATATTTCAGCTGAAGAATTAGAGGTTCACAGATCTTTCAAGATAGGAAAACAAGGTAAGTGGAAGTTTCTTCTAGATTGCTATCATAATATGCTTCCAGCATGCATTAATAAAGCTGTCATTATTCCAGCTAACCCCTAAGTTTCTAATCAGAAAGTGAGAAACCCCTTGATTTTATTCTCTTCAACACCTACACATTATTGTAATTTTGTTTTACAACTGGGAGACAATCCATTTTCTGGATTAAATGAGTTCTTGCAACATTAAGTCTGAACCTGAGCTGGTAGGACCTTTCTTCTCCTTTACTTCAAGCAACAGCATTTTCCTGAGATGGTATAGGAAAGGCATTTTAGGCATCTGGAACAGACCAAAACCCCCCAAAGCCTCAATCACCAATCAAAAGCCTGAAACAATGCTGAGATCAAAAGCCTTAAGAGTCACATCAACACACTTTTAATATACCTCCAGGGATGGTGACTTCACTTCCCTGGGCAGCCTGTTCTCCCCTGGGACAGCTTGAGGCCATTTCTTACCAACCTGTCACTCCTTGCCCAGGAGAAGACACCAACACCTGTCTTGCACAGCCTCCTCTTGGGTTGGCTTCGAGAGTACTAAGGTCTTCCCTGAGCCTCTGTTTTTCAAGGATAAACTCCCTCAGCCACTTCTCCTAAGAGGAGGAGTTTTCCAACCCCTTCATCAGCTTCATTGCCCTCCCTTGGACACACTCCACTACCTCAATGTCTTTCTTGTAGTGAGGGGCCCAAAAATACATGGTAATTTGGAGTGTGGCCTCATGATCACTGCTCTAGTCCTGCTGGCCACATTCTCTGTGGTACAAGCCAGGGTGCTGTTGGCCTTCTTGGCTACCTGGGCACACTGCTGGCTCATAGTCAGGCAGCTCCAGGATACCACGTTTAAGAGGAAAGTAGCTGCAAAATGCAGCCTGTTATTCCAAAATTAAAGTATTGTGAAGATCCAGATAAGGAAACTGATAGACTCTTATTCTTAGAATTTAATAAATTGAAGTCGATAGGTACTGTGCTCTTGATCCCAGATAAGAAGCTTTATCAAAGCAGCCAGTTTGATAAACAAGCAATCTGCGAGGTGTTAAAAAAGGGATTAAGCAGATGAAACCTTCAGAAGCCACGCTTTGCTTCTTTAGTGGTCAAAATTACAGCTGCCATAAGCTTTACAGCTTCAAGCTTCTCTCGAATCACTATGACCACACATCCACCCACCAGGTATTAAACAGTCATTTCAAAAAATGCAGCTCGATTTATAGATTAATTTTCATTAGAACTGCACCTACGTGTTCAGTTTGGCTAAAGAAAACCAGCACCAGCCTGCAAACACTGGCAAGTTGTGCCACACTGCAAAATACAGACTGCCAGAGTGGGAAAAAATACAAAAAAATCCTGGTGCTTCAAAACCTGCAGTCCTTAGTTTGGAGTTCCAACTGATTTGCATCGTGTTTTTCTGTCAATAGTTCAAGATTAAGAGATAGTACTATCAAATTAGTGGGGAAAAAAAGATTTGATTTTTTCTAGACGCCACTGTTTAAATGTAATATTTTACTTCTCTATTTCCCAGCACAGAAACAGTTAAGGTTTAGAATCTGAAGTTGAGGCAGAACAAAATAAGTTAAAAATTGAGAGCAATTACATAAGATTTTGTACCACTTTAACTCAGTTGCTTTTTAAGCTTATTTAAATTTTAAATCTACCTTAAAACCAGTGTCTGGCAAGTCCAAATCATTATCCCTGATTAAAAAAGCAAAATATTCTCTCTCAAGACAGACACCTCATAGATTGTTTGGAAAAAAAATCCACCCCATTAAAAAAATGCCCAAACCTCCAGTAACACGAGGTAAAGCCTGAGACAACCTGGCTACCTTTCCTGCAGGAAATCCAGGATCATATTGTCCCACAGAAGAGCTTGCATGCAGGGAAAAGCATGCAACACAAACCTCTAGAACAAGACATGTGATGATAAAGAAAACTATTCCAAATTCCATGCTGTTTTGTTTCACCACTGTGAAAACAATATTGCTGTTTCAGCCTGTGATGATGCAAGGATTCAGCTGTGACAGTGTCCTCCACCAGTCCAAGGCCATTCAGCAATTTTACCAGGCTTCTGTGAAAGTGCCTGAAGCAACACTCACGCTGTAGTAAAAAGAAAACAAAAACAACAAAACCAACCACAATAGAACATTCCAAACCCCCTCAGCTTGAACTGACTGCAGTAGCTCAGAAATCAGTCAAAACAGGGCACAACCACCCTGACAAATTGAAATGTAAACTTAGAAAATAAAAAAGAGAGGGCGTATGTGTACAGATTCATGCTGGTGCATCAACCATACATGAGAGATTGTCTGAAGCTCAACTCACTCATCTGAATATTTCTATCCACCTGACCTACTGTATTACACACACCCAAGCTGGGGCAGATGGGATATGATTAAAAATTATATTAAAGAACTTGACAACTGTGAACAGGCTATAAATTGAAGGTTCAGATTACCTGTAGCATGACTCTCAGAACAAAGCCCTTGTTTTTAACAGTACACACACTCTGTTCATCCCACAGCAGGCACCTGTCTCTTGTAACTGATGTCTAAGGTGGCACCGATTGATGCCATTTTTCCAATTATTTTCCAAACTTTCCTGTTTAACGAGGTGAGCTGCACAATGGCAGTTTATTTACCTGCTGGCAAACCTTTTCTTTGAAGGGTCACCGCTCTTAATTACAGTGGCACCTGTGTACTGCTTTGCTTTTAGGCCTGTCAAGGTTTCCATTATAAACCCATTTCTGGACATTTATTCTGCAATACCCTTCCAAGTCCACTGTGGGTTGAAGCACAGCTTGCAGGTATCTCAGCAAGTATTTTTTCTAAGTAATCATGGTTCTCTTGTTCCATCCCAAATAATTCAGGAATGACTCTTTCTACTGCTTCTCTGTGGGAAGGTTATACCTGCTTTTTCCTAAGGAAACAAATATTTTATGGGTCAGAAGACCTTAAACAGAAAGGGTAATCATATTAGAAAGTATAATCATCTTACAAGAAATATTAGTCTGTACCCCAAACCCCAGAGTTTGATATTTTGCCATCTTACATTCATTGCCTCAGTTGGAATGATTGCTGTTCTGCCTTGGCTCACCATCATTGCTACATGATATTGACTTATTTCCTTCTTCACCTACATTGCCTATTATCACAGGCCTTTTGGCATTCTCCTTATCATGAAGTCAGGAGACACTACTCCTGTTGAAGAGAGGCTACAGTAAAGCACGTAGATTACCTGTCTTATGTTTCAGATTATAAGTGACATTGCAGACAAGACAGTGGAAGGCAGCCTCTATATGTTCTCTCACCTGGAGCAGGAGAAAAAAAGTAACCCAAGAGAAAAAATACCAAAGCTATTCACTTGTGCTCAGTCATGGTAACATATACAAGGACTAGACCAGACCATCACAAGGACACTGACGTGACTGATCAAATGGTCCAAGAAGGAGAAAGCCAGCAGAAGAACAATGAACACAACCGGTAATAAGCAAGCAGACTCTGGAAAGAGACTGCTGCATACAGCAGTGCTACCTGTGGCTGAGAAACAAGTGACACCTGAAAGGTACTCACTTTTTGTTTTTTGGTGGGAACATAAACTAAGTTTCAAGGGTCACAGCTGCACCTGTCCACAACACACTGGAATCTTGCAGGGCAAGAAGCAAGGAGACCACAAGCCCAACTTTCTGCACAGTCACAGGCCATTAGCATATCAGGTTCATGAACCCTTATCAATTCTCAACATAAGGAGCTGAGGTTGTTGAACTGCCTGAGGTGCCAGCCTCTGATGTACACTGAAGCTCTTAAAGTAATGCCAAACCAAACAACAAATCCGTGGAAGAAATTAGTGGTTTGGAATGGAGTTCAGAGTTCCTGCTTTGGCATTAGGATGGTACCTGCTGTGACAAGAGATGCTCGCAAAAAGAGTTCCTGCAGCCAGAGTAATTGCTGTGCATGCATACACAGCAAAAGTGGGAAGGGAAGAAAGTGTTTGCATTAGCACTGATAGCTACAGCTGGTGCACTCTGCTTTCCTTCCACAACCTTACATGTTTCTGAAATGCAGAAGCACTTTTGTGTTTTCTAACCTACTTCTAGTCATGCGCTTTCAAATCCCTAATGATTCTTCATTTTGATCACAGATAAAGGCAGCAAAAAGGACCAGGTTGTGAAAGACACTGTGTATTCCTTAACACAGCTACACAAAACCTTTTGTGTTAGCTGTGACCCTGTTTGAAAGAGTTATCCACTAGCTAGGGGCAGAAATATTCTATCTTCAAAGTCTCCATCCTCTCCTGTATTCCCTTTGCTATGATCATCTGAATGACAGAATCTTGCTTTTGATCCCAAGTGGGTAATTCAATAAGTCATTCCCATTCAAGTAAGTGGAAGTACAACAGCAGATTTAGAATAACAATGACAAATAGAATTTCTGGTCTTTGGTTGCCAGAGATGTTCACATTAACTCTTCTTCCCATAAAGGAAGAGGTTATTGTTCTTTTGATATGTAAACAAAGTTAAAGTTCAGTTCTGCCCAGGCCCCAGAACTTTATGACTTGAGAAGTGACTTAATAGTTAATATAACTGTAAATTAAGCAGAAATCTAATTACTTCTTGGATAGGCATTAGCTCCCCTTGGGCATTAGGAATCTGTTTTTCTTGTTTGAATACCAAATGTTTAAGTAGGAAAGAAATAAAATCCTTTTTGTTTTAATGAAAATCCCTCAAATTCCAAAAACCCTACAGAAATAATCATCTATATGCATTACTTTTATCTGCTCATCACAAATAATTTCCTGAATGGCCTTCATGATGCATGTGTAGACGGGTTGTTTTGCTTGGGTTTTGTGGCATTTGTTGTGAGTGTGGTGGGTCTCTTTCAGTTTGAGTTGTGGGGTTTTTTTTGTCTTGGGTGGGTTTTTTGTCAGTTTTTTTTTTTGCTTGCCTTTTTTTTTTTTTAATTCTCTCTGCATGCACGCAGTAACTTACATATTGCGGTCATTAATTGAGTGTGGATTTGTACATAAGTGAACCAATTTCACACAACCACAAAGATTTAGCCATGTAAAGAAGACAGGAAGTTCTTACAGCTCTGATTAAAAAAACATGCAGAAATGTGTGGATGCATGTAAGGGAGACAAACTGTCTGCCAGGCCTAAGATGCAATTGTTCATTCACCTTCAGTAGAGCACCAAAAATTAACAAAAGGATTTTTGTCATGATGAAAATGCCACAGAAACTATTTAGCACACGGAAAACCTTTTTTTGGGGAATAGAGAATATCCTTTCATCAAAAGTGGCACTGCAATTAACAGAGAATAAACAGCTTTTTAATCTCTTCATTTTAGATTTGCAGCTAAGAAGAAGGAAAGCTGCATCTTCCCTTGATCTGAATCTAGCTTTGCAGTCCCCTACAAAGCTAAATTCCACGTCATCTCAAGAGGGAGATGGGAAATGATTAATACAAAATCTGAAATCTGGATAGGAAAAGTGTCCAAAAATATAAAAAAACCAAATACCCTGAAGGACTGATACACTGCAATGAATTTGCTTTGCTCTTAACTTTGAGGCGCTGCAATGCAGAATTTCCAAGCACAACAGGATAATGAAAAAGTTATATGACACCCACTACCATGTTTTTTACTACTTTAGATAAAAAAACTCCTTCCTTTTTCCCCTAGGACTTCCTGAGATACAAGGTGCTTGTCTTTACTTTGATGCCCCTCTAACATCAAGCTTTCAACAGTCTTGACAGGCTCAGTGGGTCTCTCTTTGCCCCATATCGCTCCAGAAATTACTGTAGCACCAGAAACTATAAATCACCTTTAAAGGTGACCTCCAAAAGCAACAAATGGGCTTATTCCCTTTTGTTACCAATTAAGAGGTAAAGACAAAAATCAGAGATTCTGAAATGGATATTCTGGTTAATATTTAGGGTTTTTTTAGTATTTGGTTATTTTGGCTGTTCAATTTATTTCCCACTAACTTTGTCTTTCCTAATTTTCCCACTTAACTCCCATACATTTTTTCCCTAACTTTCTATGCCAAATTTAATTGCATTAAAATGGCAAATGAATTGCAGCAAATATGTCAGATTTCCGGCCACAATTAGGGATATGTATGCAAACATGAGACACAAACCCAATCAGATCCTCATCCTCCCCCACTCTTCTTTGCATTTTAGGGCTAAAAGAAGAACTAATCACCACTGAGAAAAATTGCCCACTATCTTCTTCACTCAAGGGATCTCTAGATGAGACCATGGACACCTCATACTGGCATAATGAGGTGATTGCTCTCAGCTCTCCTAGAGCAGGATTGTACACATTAGGCTCTCGGTTACCGAAATTCAGGGCTTGCTGTATTCAGGTGGGCTGATACCAATCAGGTGTAGGAGAAAAAAGGGCTCTGAACTGCAGTGACTGAGATTTCTTCCAGCTCCCTCTGGCAGAAGGAAGAATAAACAAAGACCATCTCAAAGCCTCTGGTAGCTGGGGACAATAGATAGAGTGTTTTGCACATCCACATGCCAACCACTCACTGGCATCACAACCTTCAAACCTGGCACTGAGAGACAAATTCAAAAGTTGCAGTATTCTCAGTGGAGAGTAGGAGTACAGGGAACTGCTCCAGGTCCCCAGCAGGACAGAAGGCACCCCTTTCTTCATATGTCACATTCTATTATGTCTCTATTTGACCACATGCTTAACAGAAAACTCTGTGGTTGTTATAAATTTTAGCCTGTCTACTTACAACCTATACTTGCATGTTTCTGGTATTGTACATTCTTCAGCATCAACGTCCTTTTTAAAAGCCGCCTCAATGACATTCAATGGTAAAAAATAATGCTTAAGCTTTGGGCCAGGAACTATAGTTCATTTCAACAATTCAGAATTATAATAAAACAATTAATAAATTAACCTACAGAGTACTCTTCCTGATTTATGTACTCAATTAATTTTTTACATAGTTTGCATAAGAAACAGGTGATACTGATTATTTCTTTGAAAAGTATGTGAACTGTGAGAACAGCCAACTTCTGAACAATGCTAAGAAACACCAGGTGAGTGCATTTAGAAGAAAGTGGTGTCTGTGCTGCATGCAGTTTTTCTTCTGTTTAAACTATTGCTATTTCATTAATTTACAAATCTCTTAGTGAGGAAGAAAGTGATTACAATGCCTTATCACTGACCACAGTATACAAAAAGGCTTTTGTGGTAAAGAACTTAATACTTTGCTGGTAATTAAGACAGATTTTTTAGTGTTGCAGGTGCATATGTTCAGTACTTGCTTTACATATTACAATAGCAGTTGATAGCCTGGGTGCTATTTTTCTGATGTTGTCACATATCATTTTAATGCCAGAGTTAACTGTAATATCTACATGCTTGTAACCAACTCATGTTATAAAAGAGATGTTGAAGATTCCAGAAAGCAAACCAGAAAAACAGGGTAAGCTTCTTAACTATTTTCTCTTATAGTTAAAGCAAAGAAATTACTATACCTTGAGAATGAAGGTTTCATGTTACCTTTCACTACACATTTAAGAGCAGTGCCATTTAAAAAAAAAAATTTCCATATGCTTTGCAATGCTATCAAATCCAGTGAGGAATTGACTGCAGTTTTTCTATTGACTTCGAAGTTGAATCATCTCATCGTTACTTATAATGGGGATGTCTTGAATCCTTCATTGTGGGGACATTAACATGTACAAGTAGAAACACAAATACTAGCAAGAAGAGGACTCATTTTAGAGTTGTTAGGATTTAAGGAATTGGAGCCAAGTATCACCTCCACTGTGACCTCTGCCATTGTGTTCCCAAAAAAACCCTTAAAAAAGTAACAGCATGAGATAGTCCCTTGCTCAGGCTCTGGAGGAACCGCACCAACATTGAATCATTCCCTACTTTTTTTGTTTCCTCTAAAAAAATTGCATTTCACCATCACCATTTTGAGTGCATTTACAACAAGTAAACTGAGTCCTGAAAGTGTCTGAAGAACCTTGCTGTCCTTTGGAGCTGTATTTGTATCATGTTTACTACCAGTTATGCTTTCCAGGGAAAAAGAACAAACAAGACGAAAGAAACTCACCAGCTGCAGCAGGTCCGTGCCGGTGCCACCAGTGCTCTCCCTTTTTCCTGCTGAGCTCCTGTCATTGGAGGTACAGATGCTCCAAGCAGCTAGGACAGGGACCCAGGCCAGCCTGGCAGCTCCTCCTGAAAGTGCTGTTTCCCCTCAGCCTACCATCTTGCTGCCTTTTTCACACCTTTTCTTGAGGCTTTTTTTCCCGCCTAAACCTCTGCGCCCCTTTCCCTCCAGGCTCCTCACACTGAGGCGAGGGGGCTCCCACAACCCAGCAACTGCATTAATTCCTCTGGGCTGGCCCCAGCTTTCCTTGCTGCTCTAGGGGCACCCCAAAAATCACACAGAAGGGTTACCCACCCCCTGCTTGCTGGTGATTTAACACTGCCCCCCAAAATGCTGTCCCGCTGGCTCTGACCACCTGGCTGAGAGGCTGGCGCCAAGCAGGTCCAACACCCCTCAGCAGGAGCTGCCCACTCCCCTGCCCCACAGCCCAAAGGCACCCCCAGCACTGCTTTACCTGCGCACACACCTCGGCAGGAAACTCCAGCACGCAGAGGTAGCACAGCCCTGACCACACAACCCCAAAAGGGGCATTTCCACAGCACCGAGGCAGCCCTGCTGCCCTCGCCTACACGTGAACACTGCCCAAAAGAGTGGTTCCCTGCCCCTCCTGAAATAACCACCCCACCCCTTCTGCCCCCTCCCAGCACCTTCTCCCCACTCAGCAGCCTCAGCTGTGCTGGGAGCCTCAGCCAGGCAGCTCCCAGGGACTGCCATGGCAGGTGCAGCCAGAGGCACCTTCCCAACCTAAGTGATGAGGGCCCAGGAGGAGCAGATTAATGTAACGATCAAAGGCGTTTCCACAGGCTGGCATTCTTTCGTCTGGCCCTTTACAGTGGGAATGATGACAGGGGCTCTCTGAAGGCTAGAAGGGGCTTACTCAGTTTTAGTGGAAAGGCATCAGAGCTCCCTGACCTGCACATGCTGAGGATTGTTTGTAGTGTTGATAACTGGCCTTCTCATGGCTGGGGAAGATACAGTTGGAGAAAAGGACTAAAACCCACATCAGGCGCTACTTGTGCTTGCCTGAGGAGATGTGCTGTCATTCCCTGGCAGGTCTCCCTGCACCTCTCAAATCTGGGCTAATTTCAAGCATCTGATAGAGGCAGAAACCTAAAATAGTACTGAGTTCCCACAAGCATCATCAGATTTGGAGCATTTTTCCACCTTTTGGCATACACCAGCATGTTTATAACCTGAGCCATTGCATGTTGAGTGACAGTCCTTTAGACAGAGAGGCCATATGTGGGGAAAGAGGCAGAGCTGTGGGAGGTCTTAGAGACAAAGCCCCCTTCTTCACCTCAAACCAGAGTCAGTAATTTAACAGGAGAAATACCTTGTTCACTTATTCAGAATTAAAAAAAACCAAACCTTTTCATCTTGAAAATAAAGCCTTGGGGAGTTGGTGTGTTAGTGTGGAAAGGTACTGTCGTGGAAGGACGATGCCTACAGCATGGAAGTGAGGATGCTGCTGTCTCCCTGGGTGCTTGGCAGCTTTCTGGAAGGAGATTCAAAATGTCTGTGAGACAGACACTCTGTCAAGTCTGTTTTAACAGGGAGATGGCCAAAACCTACAGTTCATTTACAGGGTGCCCTTGGCGAAAAATATTTGCCTTCAAGATTTAGAGAAAGTACCGGGACTCTGGTTAGCAGGCCCTGAATATTTTGCTGACTCATAGTATATATAATGAAAGCTTAATAAAATGGAGTATATCTAGTTCATGAAGTCTCTTGATACTGTGTTGTAATTTAGTCCACCAACAGCCTTTATTTAAAGTTGGATTCCATGAGCCTGTTATAATGAGCTAAAAAGTGCACAGATAAGCAGTTATTTCTGAAAATGTGGCTCCCTATTGATATATATTTTGCACAGGCTGTATATCTTAATTGAATTGAAATGAGCATGGGACCCTAGGGTTTTTTAGGTCTAGTGAGGCATTAAATACTCCAAAAGCACAATAAAAATGAAAAAAACCTCTACTTCTCCAAACTATTGAATCTCATTGCTTCAGCTCTGGGCACAGCACTCCTACTACCCAGGAAAAACACACAAAAGCATTGCTTACAGCCTTTCATGGTCTATATCTGTAGCCTTCATACCTTCCTTCATACCTTCATACCTTCCTTTATACCATCATAATCTTATTTATCTCCTGCCATTTTGATGCATCCATCTTTCTAAGTATTCCTATCTCATCTTCAAGTTGCCTTACATGTGCTCATATTTTTTCCTACTTTTCCTTTTGGAGCCTCTCACTCCAGGAGTACTCCTGCATTGTTTAGAAAAAGCCCCACAGTTTTTTGGCAACAGTGAAAAATCAGTGCCCTCTGTATTGAGATGGGGTTCTATTTTACTTACTTCTAAGGAAGTCTGTCTCTGTTGGAGTTGAATTAAGATCATGTAGTCACGTCCTGTGAAATTTTTGAATAATCTGTGTTACGTACATTGCTGCATATATCAGCATGAAAACCAACAGTAGCTGCTCTGCGTATTAAATACACAACAAATTGAAGCTGACGTGGAAGAATGATCTAACTCAAAGTAAACAGCACGAGTAAAACTCCTTTTCCAAAGTGAATCTTTTAAAAGCTGTTAATTTTAAAAACTGCTCTTATTTTTTACCGTGCTTCCTGCCTACCATATACCAGAGGAACCCTGAATGTTCTAAACAAGCCACAGATCAATCTATTTTTGAATGAAGTTTGGAGACGCCAAAGGGTAAGGCACTTAGAAGAAAGATCTGAGGTCTTGGATGCTTACCTAAATTGAGCTGAGTCTGAATATTTTTGCTTGGCAATCACTCTTGGATGATACTATTTACATTGTCACAGAGGGAGTATTATTGATCGCCTTCCACTGCCATGACTGTTACAATGTCAATCAAAAACAAGCAGCTTGCTAACATTCAGACTCCAGCTGTACAAATGTTCTCTTTTTGGGGCTCATTAGTTTGCTCCTGCTGGCATCTTTTCAGTGAGAATAAAAAAAAGCCCTGGTGTTTTCATTCCAGTATAAATAAAATGGTATGAAAATATTTTGCATAAACTTGAATTCTAATTAACTAAAGATGGTCTTTCTTAAAAAATAATCAAAAGAACTCATTTAGACATTAGAAGTGACACACTGTTAGGATGTATGGTTTTCATTCTCTATTTTGATATCTGAAACAAAGTTCATTGGTAGTGGGTAAAAATGCCCAGACTATGGAATAGACTTGAAATCAAAGGCTGAAAGATTTCATTATGACAGGAGTTGTTTCCCACAAATTAGGTTGCATTAATTCAGAATACTTTGATGGATTGTAGTGTAGAACTGGACAAAGAAAAGAATGTCTACAACTGTTATGAACTGCTAAATTCATTTCATCTGTAAGGAGAAGAATATTGATTTCATTTATCTCATCCAGTTGGTAGTATGACTGAAGAATAACTCAAATCCAGTGGCACCAGCTGCACAGATGATGGTACTGTAGCAAAGGATGGCGAGAAAAGGTGATGCAAGAGTGACAAACATAATTTCATCAGAAGAACTCAAAACCAGTCTGTCTTTAAGAGAGGGCAAAACACAATCTGTGCATTCTACCGCTCCTTAAAATTATGATAACCTTTGTAATATCTATGGGTTTTAAGCTATGGTTGATTTGTCATGTTGTACTTACACATAAGTAGAACACACAGACCAAAACAGTGATGACATGGGATGTTGACCTGCTGGTATAAATCGGGAGAAACTATATAAATCAAAGCAGTTAACAAAGTTGTAATTAAGTGATGAATCAGTTAATAGGTAAAGAAATTGTTTACACAGTTCAGCAATATGGGCATGATTCAATATCATATTGAAGTAAATATAAATATTTCTGAATCGCATCAGTAAATTTTTGATTAAACGTCTATACCATATATTTTTAATGTTGCTTTTGTACTTTTTAAATTTGAGGTTTTGAGAAGAGGCTTTTTTCTGACCTTTCTTAAAGTAAAATATTGTCTTATTTTTCCACCCAAGGACTCAGTGTGTGACAGCTTGAGCACGTGAACAGCCATCTTGAAGTCAAGATTGTCTGTGTGCTAAAGCTCTAAATTTCTGTGAATTGTCAAAATCACTTGAAATAAAAATTAAGATATCACCACGAATGACAAGAAATTAATTCCGATGTTCATCGCAGTTGATACAATTCTAAATAGTTATGGTTCAAAGACACTAAAAAATCTGATCTCATCAACATATACTGCTGAAGCTGAAATTTCTTCCTTTGATTGTCTCAGCTTCATTTCAGTTAAGGATATGCAGGAAAGCCAAGACTTCACTACATTTCTTATAATCAAAGAAGCTTTATTTCACACCCTATTTACATATTAGGTCTCTGAAGTAAAACATTAGAGACTATTTTATATAGTTTTATTTTGCTATAAAGGCAACCAGTCCATTTTATCGGAATAAGAATAAGTGCAAATGTAAAGAAGCAGGATGGACTACACAATATATTTGCTCATGGTTGCCAAACAAACAGGCATGGTGAGGAATAAAGCAGACTGTAATCCTTTAAGGAAATCCTGAACACATTAAAATATATCTGAAATTGGAATGTTTTTCTTGTCTGTTTTGAAAGAGTCTCTTAGAAGTACAACTCCAGGGCTTTGTACTAGAATCAGCATTTTCAAATGAGTAAATATGAGGTAAATGTGTGAATTCAAACCAAAGTATGAGGATTTAGTCTCTGTTGTGAGGATTGAAATGAATCAATCTGTAAAGCCCGATGGGAGGATCAGGCTCTTCCCAGAAACACGTACTTACCTTAAAACATTTACTTACATTCACATCCAACACGTTGTTTCTTTTCTTGTCACCAGTAACAAAAACCTTTCACACTTTTTCTATCTCCTTGCAGATTTATATTGTGTTCTTCTCACACATTTCTACCTTTCACATTGCAAATTTCGTTTATGTAGCAGTGAATCTCAGGCGAAGTCTTCTTTCCAGTATACACGCAGAAGGCAACACTTTTCTGGATTAATTTTCAGAGATTCAGAGTATCACAGATCCTCAGTGAAGTGAGGCTAATGAATGTAGCCTCAATGAATTAGTCAGGCTAAGAAAGTAACAAGATTTGTGCCTAACCTGAGACATAAATTCAGCATGAGACACCATTATGCCTTGTGCAATAGACTATTGGGGAAAGTCTTGCTAGAAGGATGGTCCCTTCTGTGGGATCCTGTACCTTAAATCTCCTTTTCAAGCAGAAGTTCACGCTGATATGACTCAGAATCTAATCACGGTAGCAAGATTCCTTTTGCTTTTTAAATGCATTTTCACTCCAAAGCAATGCTAATACTGAAGGAAGTGGCATCCAAAATACAGCAAAGGAAATATGAAAAGTATTGCATTGTTTAAGGCATAAAATGGAGATCTTATATTTAGAGTCTCAATATGTAAACCATCAACAAGTAGTCTCTGATTTTTGTAATAGCAGTTTGGAAATCATTTGGGTGCTCTTAATATTTATAATCTGCAGTGTTTTGTATTTGTTACAAAACTTTTAATTGCTTAATCTGCATCTGTGATCAGAGACAAAAACCCAAATAAACCCTGATTTTGGTGCAAGTGTTTTACAGTTCTTTCTATGTCATGAATCAAATTACAAGATAACCAGCTCAGCTTGATGTTGGAGTTAGAATCCTTGTCACTGTACCTGACTCAGATATTAAATCTTACTTTAACATTTGTAAAAATGCAAAGTAATTTAAATAATTATCTTTAAAAAATAAACTATACAGAGCATAGGAAGAATGAGGGAACAGAAAAAATAGAAAGAAGAATGAACAGGAGGGAGAGCCAAAGTTAAGGCAAAGTGCCTTACTGGTGTATTCTGCCAAAGGCCAGAAAAGAAGTTTCCGTGTAAAATTCTGTTGTCCTGTTATTCAGAGCTGTGGCTCAAGTCAAACCAGCATGACAGCTGTGCAAACTCCACTTTAAAACCTGGTATTTCACACACTCACTTGGCATTTGAGCTCCATGAGGTTCCTCTTGCACCAGGCAGTTTTCTCCGGAATGATAGAAGTCCCATAAAGGTCAATCCTTATCTTCCTAAGCATCATTAGATCAGAGCTAAAATCTCTAAGTTAAAGCTGGTGAAGTTAGCAAAACTAAAATGCCATTTACTGCCCTCTTTGTTGATCACATCTTGAGAAAATGTGAAGAGAGTTAATATGTGCAAGAAGGATCCTGATTATGTTTGTGGCAAAATCCTTCTCCTCCTTCTCCACAAAGTATCTTTACTCCTAGAAATGCGAAGAATAGCAGAAAACAAAAAGAGCCCAAGTGCATTCTTATATTCCAAATATTTAATTAGGTGCCATCTTTTGATTAGTCTCTCAATTTATGGAAAGAACCAAAGCAATTAACAGCTTTCAATGCTGTTTTAATCCTGTATTTTAAAGCATCACACTGTAGCTCGCTGTCTGTGTTTTCTATGAGACTGAAGTCTGTCCTTGCTTGTAGTTAATTTTCAGCTTGGCTGACTGACTTTTGATGTTCCTGCTGAAAGTGTCTGTGGTGCTGCATCCTTCTGGGAGTTTGAGTATAGTGACTGTTTATTTCATCTCTATTATCACACCAATCTGCATATATTATCTTATAGATATCTGCAGCACTTCTGCTACGGTTTACTGAACTGCTTATTCTGGAAAAGTCAAAGTCACTGGGAGAAAATACTTACTCAGACAATGCATGTTAATTCAACAATGAGAGTCTCTGATTAACACAGCAGGACTGAGTTCTTATGAGTACTCTGCATTCTGAGGCTGAGTGACATTCGAGTGCTGATTAAATCATGAAAAAGGCTCTGTTGCCTTGCTAAACAGGACCTGGGCAGTCAGCCTGCAGCTGCCATCCAGCTGAACTTGCCAGACTTTGGCGAAAGACAGAGCTGGCTAAAGAAAGTTTCTCAAGCCTATGCAAGAGTAATTTCCTTTCCATCTGCCATTGTGGAACACGGTTTGATATACCCAGCCAGCAAATCTTGTCAGTTCCTGGAAAAATGATGCCTTCGTAGTTTCACTCGACCTTGGTTCTTCTGATGCCATTAGCAGCACACTTTTCAGGAGCTTTTAGTCCAGCCACTTCCCTCAGAAGTGGCATGGTGCTATAATTTTAGTGCTGCTAATTGTCCAGCGTAGAAGGAAAAAGCCAGTGTAGTCACATATTGTGTTATAGTTATGTATTGGCTGTGATGCTAATCTGAGACTCTAGTTTGAGTAATAAAATTCACAGCTTCATAGGATACCCAGTTTGGACAGAAGTGTGGCTTCTCCACCAGTTTCATCAGTTCCTTCCTATAGCTTTGATTTTGCTTTGCCTGCACACCCGAAGACCATGAAGTGGCTGTGTCAGTTGTTCAGTCAGTGCTCTCGTCTGAAAAGGTTGACATGGTGGGAAACATGGTTTGCTCAAGAAGGGCTGATCTAGTCTGAGCAAACAGGAAGTTTAGCATTAGCTGATACCTGAGCTGTTTCAATTAAAACAAATAGCAAACCCATTGAAATTCTCTTTTTATTCCAACTATTTTTAATTTTTGTACTTTCCTATGATCAAGATAAGGAGGACTAAAATAGCCACGTTTTTAAAATACAGTCAAATGAGAACTGACTGGAGAATTGTTTCTAACTACATCAGCAGATAAACACCAGGGAGACAGACTTGGTGCATTAGCCAAAGACTGACTATACAGGAGCAAATGGTCATGAATACATTTAGGAATATATTAAAAGAATGATTCTAATCTTCAGAGGGATCAGATGTGAGAACAGCTTTCTAATAAAGCTTTGTAATAAACCTATGATATTAAGCTTGATTGGTTTATGATCATGGTTAAATATAATAGCTAAGACTGACTTGATATTTTAGGGGGTACCTTCCAGAACGGAATCCTATATTGCCATCTCTGTATGCTGAGGTCCCTGACAAAATGAAATTTCCAAGTAAAAAATTACATAGGAAATCACATATGAAATCTAATTTTTTAACTGTGTGCTGCTCTCCTTCGCAAACTCAAATATGCAGATTCAAACCACGTCTCTGTTCACATTTAACTATCTACTCAAGCAACAGAAATCAAGGCTAATTCTAGGCCTTCACGGCACCAGACAATTTTTATCTTACACAATGGCCAAAATGAGCTCTACATCCTGTTCAAAGATATCTCCAAAACATCTTGCAATTAAATTGGAGATACCAAAGGTGTGTATTTTAGGATTATAATCTCTGTGTTTCTGCAAAAGAGATGGAGCAGTCTTTAACACATTTAAGGTGGATTCCTGGGAGGAACAGCTCTATGTGTATTCCTATAATTAGAAATATAAATACTTACAGGAAGGTTCAGCACTAACACATACATTAAAATTTTTTGTTAGGAATGTGAAAGGTTTTGCAAAATTCATTGTAGTCCATCTTTATAATATACTTGACACTAAGTTAGTTGAGTGTTAAGTACTCGCTCTTACTGGAGTCAATAGCCAACATGTTTGGAAGTCCAGTTAATTTCTTAAGCTATATTAGCTTAATGAAGCATCTATAGGCCCCCATAGTCTTTGCTCTTATATGACAACTTGTGATTAATATTAATTAATGACACATCAGTGCACATTTGAAGTGAATGATGAAAATGATCAGCCAAGCATGAAAATGTGTTAAAGCAACGCTCAAGCAAGGCATCAGAGAGGCAGAATCTAGATAAACATGCGTCAGTTTTTCGCTGTGGTAAGTTGAACAATAATTGTTTTTACATTGTAGGAAGCCCCAAACAGATTTGACCGATTGCTTCTGCTTTCCTGGCTTGCTGCTGCTCTTCCCTTTTTAAAAGATAGCTCCTCAGTGATGTACAGAATGAAAGACAGCAGTGAGTAAAGGTGCCAGAAAGATGGGAAATGCAGATGATCTCAGAAACAATCAGAAAAGGATATTCTATCTCTGTCTATAGATCAGAGGTTTAGAGACCAGGTTAGGATTTTTTTCAGCCATTCACTCCTTTCTCAAATCAATGATAAAGGAATGGGAGAACAGATTTGACAGTGTTTGGCCAGGTGTGCAGTGTGAGCCAGAAAGCATAACAGTATTTTAGGAAGAAGAGTCCCCATTCCTCCTCTACCTTCTCTTTAGCTAATTTGTTGTGCCTGTTCTTGTACTGTTGCTTTGAATTTTGTTCATGAAAAAATAATAGATACAGTGAGGGCACTTCGTACTTCAGTCAGACTTTTCAGACGAGGACCTCAAAGCACCATTTAAAGTTGCTAATTCCAGGCATATTTCCAGCAGATGCTTCTACATGTGGACCAAAGCACCTTTTGCCTGGTTCTGCGTGTCCGAGGAATGCCATGGGTTTTACAGCCACAGGGGAGAGACGAATCCTGATGTGGGCAAGAGAGATTGGCTTTTTATAAGTCAGCAAGTAAGCGGGAGAATGGGCTGCAAATGGGAATGAATATGTGTATTTTGACTGCATAGCCCTGCAGACAACAGTGGGAAGAAGCTATTGACAGCAGTAGTTACTGAGTTGGACAAATGGCCCCAAACCTGGGAAGCTCTGTAACGCTTTTTTAATGGGGTTGCGCAATAGGTATACATGAAAAAAAAATTAAAAGTAGCCAAACCTTAAGGGGGAAAACACAGATACTTTGAAGTCAGAAACAAAATTCTCAGGATTTCATTTTGAAAAGATTCTAAATTGTTGGATGAAAGAGGGAAGACATAGGAAAAGAACAATTCCTTACACTAAAATATAGCAGATTGCAAAATATTTGATGTGAGAAACATCGAAAATGCTACTTCATGAGCTGATTACAATTTTCTTCAACAAAGCATTGGTGAAAATATTGCTATGTGTTGGATGAAATAATAGGCCCTTTTCATCTTTTAACTTTTACTTCACGTCTGTAACAAAAGACACAAAAATCAATTCTTTCCAGTGGTTCAAGGAATTATTTCATTTTACAAAACTAGAAATGTGCCTTTTCACTTAGCCGTGTCCCTTTAAGACATTCCAATAAAGTATGTTCAGTTATTCGAAATTTGAAAATTTGTACTATCTTTTTTCTATATTCAAATGATTTCACACTTTTTTTGGCAAAATTAATGTCATTGTAATATTGTATCCTAGCTGGTAGAGAGCTGTGGTATCTGGCTTTCTTTCTGGCTTTCTTGCAATACTACCAAAAAGCAAAAATTTATTTTTATCTAATGTGATAAGGATGTAAGGATTGAGACAGGAACCTTGCTTCTGTAGAAGTAATTCTTTTCTTATACACTGCAAAGGAAGAATTACGCAATCTTCTGCTTCTGGTGAATGGAAATTCAAAAGTAAACTTTTCAAAGCACTTAATTTTAAATCAAATACGATTAAGCACCTCAAATGTTTAACAGAATATGAGTGGCAATGTGGCCGCACCTAAAAGAAAACTGAAAGAACTGACATCTTTCTGCTGTGAAGATGGGCAGAGATCATAAGTGCAGTAGGAATGATTTCTGTGCTGAATGGAGGTTTTACCTCAGCTTTGTCTGGGTTTAGAAAACCCATTATTCACTGCAAATATGGAAACTAACATTATCATATCTGAATTAAAAGTGATTTCGTCAGCAGCAGGCATTTTAATATAAATTTAGCACAATGGAAAATTCAGACCCATTTTAAAGCAAATTGTGTCTAAAAGCAGGCACGGGACTAGAAAATGGGATAAGATGCAGGTAGGGTTGAAGCATGCTAACTTCATACAGGTTTGGGAGAGCTCTGCACAGCCACGTTCTTTCCAGATATGGTGGAAAGAAGCGCAGCAGGTCAGTAACATTGTCAGAGGGAAGGGGAACGACTCCTTATGCCAGATGCTGCCTGCTGTGGCTGTGTCCTGCTCAGCCTTATAAGTGCAGTGCTGAATCCAAGTTCGCAGAGCTTGTCTTCAAGCATCTCAGACCTCAGGACTGCCTTGGCTGAGCCAGCACGTGCCTGCATTTTCCCTCATGGAAAATGCCTGAAAGGCCTCAATTGCACAGCCTGCTAAAATCACAGCGTAGGGACACGTGTGTGGTGTCTGTAAGTCATAGAGGGGAACTGTTTCAGGGGAACCTTTGCACAAGGACTGATGTACACCTAAGGTGGGTGAGGAATATGTTGAAAGAGGTGAAGTGTGAGCTCAAATACACACGTCAAGGAGAAACTGAGGGACAGACAGAGAGACAGCTTTTATGGCTGGACGTGATAAGCTTAGGGACGGGGACGAGGATTACCTCTGTTTGTTTTCAGACTTTGTGCCTGCGACAGCCAAAACTCAGTTTCTGTTGAGGTCTCTTTTGGCACTGATTTAAAAAGACTGCAAACATGAAGGTTGAACAAACGACTTGGGTGTAATCCTGCCCGCAGCAAACTCAGTTCAACCTGCTGATTTGATGGGGCTGGGATCTCACCTTGACTAAAGTGCAGAGAGTCTCCTAAGCATTTGTTTTGTCTGGCAACACAGAACGCCTAGTAGCAGGAACACACATTAAAACATCAAAGCCTTTATTTGCTCTGTGCCAGTTCAAGGTACATGCTGCAGTTCCAAACACTTCAGCACAACTTTCCTCTCTTAATGTGAGAGTGGCTTATTTTCTCCTGTAAAGAACTAGCAGCCTGCTTTCTAAAGATAGAGTCATGCTGTCCTAAGTTACTTGTTCTAGCAATAAAATAGGCATTTTCTTAGCATAAAGGAAATTACTAATTAAAATTTAATTAACATATTGAATACCTTGGATGTTTTTAAAGGAAGAAGTACTTGAAAAGTAATGGTTTTTCCTTAGCGCTTTTAGTTTTTCTCCTTTACAGTCAAGAAAGAGCACTTAGGTGAGCTCTGCTAAAAATAAAAAATCTCTGTATTATGTTTTATATACAAGAGACAAAATGTAGTGAGAGACAGCAAAAGAAAGAACTGGAAGAATAAATGCCAATAAAACTTACAAGGCAATTTACTGCAGTGTGAGGCCTGATTTCTACATGATTGAGTCCTTAGATTTTATGCTCACCCACGCTGAATGACATGCAGAGCAGAAGAGTGTGCCTAAATCCCGATGGCTTCACTGGGATGTGCACAATTGAAAAGCTGGCAGGTGCCATCAGGACTAAGGATGGACTAAAGTAATGTCTTTGAATGCGTGTTAATTCACATTTATTGGTGTTCCCTGGAGGACAACAAACTATTTTCTCAGACCAGAGGACTGAGGAGTGAGAAGAGACTTTTACCTCCACCTACGGTTGTTCTGAGATTGTACAATTAGGGCAGTATAATTTAAATTCAAGAATATATTATAGACATTTATTTTTAATGTATTGCAAAACCAGCCACATACATAAATGTACTGAACTTGTGGGAGAAAAGCAACAAATAGTTAAAAAGATCCTCATCTTTTCTTCTCACCACCACACGAAAATAAATTCTTCCTCTTGTGCTTCTAAGTCACTGCCATATTTAGCAGAGTTAAAGTAATTTCTTAGCACCATTTAGTTAATTCTTATACCAGATCTCCCAAAAATACCTGTTAATTGATCTGAGGTTCACATGCCGTGGACCAACAGAGGCAAACATGGCCAGGTCTCTGATGCTGTCTTACGTGTCTCAAGCTCAGTGTAGAAAGTGCATTACTATGTCTTCAAAAGTGATTTCAAAATACAAATGCAATGGCTATCAGATTCTTGTCTGTTACCTGTATAAAAGATAGGTAATTTCCTTGCCCTGTGCTCACTTATTTTCATACAGAATGAAGTATAGGGCAGAATTTTATTCGTTGAGTTATCAGCAATAACTCAGACTCACTGCTGACCTAAATTCTGCCTGCTCAGAATCACAGAAGTAGAAAATAATGAAGGCAGTGTTCTTTCTCAAATGCAAAATTTGAAATTACTGGAATGCCGACAAGTTCAAGACCTCCAGATTTACTGTTCAATTCCTCATAATAAATTCTGATGTAGGAAATTTTACCTATTTGTTAGCTATTCCTGTACTGAACTACATAGCCTAGTATAATAGTTTCTCTCTCTCTCTTTTTTTCTTTTCCCTAAAAGCCCTTGTTATTAAAAAGATTGTGAATATCATTTATGGTGGAGAGACAATCCACAATTTTATGCCCAGCTATATATTTTTTATTTTCATGTCCATGTGGAATTTAGTGCTGGAGCACAGCATTATGGAATATCTGCAAAGATTTGAATGATGATTATGATGTCTTCTGTGTTGCTGTTCGAATGTAATCATTTGGCCAAAGTAAATATTTGGAACTTATATGTCTTGGTCTTCTGCTGCCTTCTTTACAAGGGTGAATATTTTTATGTCAGAAAGCATTCTTGTTGATGGTGTTTGGTAGCCTCCTAATGATGTATCATTTTGAGCAACATTTCTTTGAGAAACAACCAAACGACTTCATTAAAGCTGGTGTTGGCACGTGTCAGCGCTGCCAACAGTCAGCATGTCAGCAATAGCAGCTTTCATCAGTGATGTTTTTATTGGACTAGAATAAATTACTCCAGCTAATGGCAATTAAAACTCTGTGTACAGCTTTGGTCATCTGGGCAGGAAATCCCACCTTTCAGCTGAGAGGTTTTGGGATAAGATATAGATACCAATATCGCAAAATTTCAGTCCCCGTTGCACGCTCAGGTGTGTTGGTAGGCAGCCACATGTCTCATATACTGCCCCTGCATGCAAATTTATCTCAAATATCTTTCTTTTGCTGCTTCTCTTACTTCACAGTGTTTACTGCAGTTGGTCAACTACTGATTTCTGGCTGACATTAGGGATTTTTTTTTTTTTTTATACACAGGGAGCTGTCTACCTGTCAAAGATTTCCTTTCAGTCGCCAGGGGTGAGAGCAGCTGAACAGCATGGCTGGAGGAAATAAATTGCTCAGGACTGTTCCCTACTGTGCTGAATCCAATACAGAAATACAAATGAGAGCAAATAGTGTAGCCAAAGCCTGCCAGCGCTCTGCTGCATGGAATGTCTCTAGACAGAAGCAGGAGGAGACTTGACATCCCTGGTGTCCGTAAAGACCAGGGACACCCCATCCTGTCAAGTGTTGTTGCTGATTTAAGGTATGCTACTTTAATGTTCTTTGGCCTTCACTTTGGAAGCAAACAATACATGCTGAACCTTTAGTTTTACTTCCTGATATATCTGAAGAAAACGGAATTATTCTATTTTTTGTTTACAGCATGGTTTTAGGGGATTTCGGAGGACTGCATATCAAATAAAAAAACAACAGAGTTTCTCTTTGAAAAGGGTAATTCTGCATACCATAAGGATTAACTTTGTGCAGCCTTTTTTACGTGAAGGATTTTTGTTCATCAGCAGCTGTCGCCTGTGCGTTTGCTTTCCCAGTAAAGTGTTGCTGTGAGCTGCAATAAGATGTTGGTTGAGTTTCCTTGTGCTGCTTCTGCCCTGTATTGGTGCTACTCGAACGTGGTGCTGCTCGAGGGAGGTCTGGGCCCCGTCCAGGCTCTGTGTGGAGCGTGTCTGTGCAGCCAC
Source organism: Cnemophilus loriae (assembly GCA_013397755.1). Taxonomy (NCBI): domain Eukaryota; kingdom Metazoa; phylum Chordata; class Aves; order Passeriformes; family Corvidae; genus Cnemophilus; species Cnemophilus loriae. Next base: position 267,446 of record VZTF01006958.1, on the reverse strand, counting down.
GCTCTGCAGCCATCGCTGAAGAAAAGGAATGGAGGTGGAGGTTAGGCATTCTGCTAATATGGCTTTCTGCTGCCTCTGAAGTGTTCTGATTCATATGAAAACAGCTGCTTTGCCATAAGATAAATTTGGGAAATATAAAAGAGCCTGGGTATGTTGCATAAAGTAGGTGGATTCATATACTGTAGGATATTCTACTAACAGAAGACATCACTCTACTAATGTAATTTTGTATTATTCATATTACATATTGAATTTCCCCTTTTCATATTGCAATTTGTAGTTGATCTCATTATTATACTCTTCTAGAGTGCCATGCCACATTGGGGAGTTGTTAGGTGGAGCATCTCATCTAGTTTTATTTTCTGATTCCTGCTGTTCCCTTTAGAGGTGTCGTTAACATGAGAATTTGGTTTTCTATATTTTCAATCATTTGTATATCTCAAAGGGCTCATTAGACCTCGTTATTTGAAAGTGCAAGTGTGTGCAATAGAGACTGATGGATATATAGGCATCTATGTCGTGTTTGCATGGTATATGTTGGTACGTTTGAGGGGGGAAGTTAATGACTGAAGTCCTGTACGTAAAGCAAGAAACTTAAATATTTCATTGCTATTTAGTTAATGTTGAAATTAGAAGGAGGTTATATCCTGAGTTCCTCTGAAAATCTAGCTACTCTTGCTTAGATAAGTATAGCTTGAAAACTACAGATTCTTATGCAAGACTGAACTGCTCCTTTAAATGCAGGTATGTGTGTATAATAGAAGTCAAATGAATGTATAAACATTTCCACTTTCTAATATTGCAGTATTACACGATGTCTGTTCTAGCATGCTATTGAATACTGGGAAAGGATGCCCCTTGAAACCATGCAATTTATATTTTGGAGGCTGCCAAAATCAACATTGAGACTACAAAATTCTTGTTGCTGTTATTATTACTTTTTTATATTCTTTGTGGGTAACAATTATTGGCTGTTCTGTTCACTTCTTTACTTGGTAATGCATAGAAAATTTTTGTTAAGTTAGGCATCTGTACAGTAGTACCTCTCCTGTATATTCTCTGGGTGCCTCAATCTTTTTTTCTGCCCTCTTTTTCTTCTTTTTTTTTTTTTTCCCTGAAGTTATTTCCTTCCTCATCTATGCCATTGCAGGGCCAAAAGTTTAGACCAACCTTTGCAGAAGGTAACCTGACTTTGTTTAACTGTTTCTTGTGGCTCTTTGTGCAGTCTGGTAGATGAGGTGTTTGTAGCTCTGTTTCCTTTTCAGGAAAATTTCCTGAAAGCCTGAGATGAGCCTGAGTTCTAATTACACAGAAAAAGCAGCATTTTCATTCGAAGAAATTAATTCCACTGCAGAAGATACTTTTTTTTTTTCACTGCAGGGCTTTCTTGTTATGATAAAAATGGCTCTTAAATGGCACAGATCCCCTGTGAACAACATGAGAAATGTAAGGAGTAATTCTTATATGAAAATAGACCATTCATTGTAGACACTTTGGAAGAGTTAAAGAAAGACAGCCTCCAGTCAGAGATCTAATCAGTAAAACCCCCAATGTATGTGGAAGTCATTATTCCTATTTCTTGGATAAATAAAGTGGGAATTCTGCTACATTATGAACTGCTACTAAGATCAGTTTTGGTCAAGCAGAAGTCACCCGCTCCAAAAAGTGTTGTTCTGCTGCCCTGCTTTCCTACTACAGGAAGAAAATTAGCAGATCAGGTCCCATCTATTTTTTGATCTTCTGCCATTGCATTTAGCATAGAAATGAAATTACGCACCTGGGAAAGACTGGAACCAACACTGATTGCATTAGAAAAGAGACATTTTCCTTCATCCTGTGCAAGAAACTCCCTGGAACTCAAATTTAACCCTAGATGCATCCCTTGAAGTTCAGTGTTAGCCAGCCTACAGGTGTCTGTCATCTCTTGCTCTCTGCTGTAGAGCTGCATTTGTTCACTCGTGCCACAAAAGCAAACGCATTTTCACGTCCTTTGTAGACATCTTTTGATATTGTTGGCATGAGCTTTCTTCCCCACATTGCCTATGGGCTTTCTGTGAGTGCTCTCCAGCAGCTTCAAACGGCTGGATGTGTCTCCCCTGTTGAGGCAGAGCACGATGCTCAGGACAAGGAAATCAGGAAACGCGCGATGCTTGGCGATAGCTCGAGATCAAAACAGGATGGCTGTTGCTCTCTGCATGGGAACGTGAGCTCTGCAGCACATCTGATAGATGAGTGTTTGTCTCTCTGTATTGCCAGATGGGTATAAATCTGGCCTCTCAGGATTTGGAGTGCTAAATTTGTCAAGATGGCATTGTGAGAGTATTAGCTGCTGGCTGCTAAACTCTTTGTTCACCAAGAAGGCTGCTCTTGACACTTCCTGATAAGCTCTATGAAATGTTTGTCATTTTTACTTGCCTTTTTTTTTTTTTTAAATTTCTAACCAGTGTTTATCTTGCTCAGGATTTTAAACTACATTTGCTTTAAGCCACGTGAAATAACAAGTAAACAACATAAAAATCAACTCAGCGTTCTAAACAACATTTTCACTATTTAAAACTGTCTCCACATTTTCCCCCTGCTGTAATACATTTTTAATAGATATGGTCTTTTAAGAAAAATCATAAGTGTATTAATTTTTATTTCTAGTTCTTAAACATAAGTTTTAGCAGTAAATTTCCATCAAAGTCAGGCAAATACCCTCCCCTGTGCTGCTTATGCCAGGATGTACAGTACTATCAATCGATGTATTACTTCTCTTCCTTCTAATGTCTTGATTGCAGACATAAACCCCAAAAGGACTCATTAAGCTTTTTTCATTTTTATTTCCATGTGCTTGGAGCACTCTTAAAAAAATAAAACTTTTAACCTAAGTAAAACTATTCTGAATGCATTTTAAAAATCAAACCAGATCCTAGTTCAGCAGAAAGAATTTGTGGTGTTACAAGAAGTCCTTGGTTCTGCACACAAACTGTCATTAATTTTACGCTCTCAGAATAAGGGATTAGGTTTAGCATTCCACAAACAAGCAAGGATAGCTCTAATCAAAGAGTAGAACTAAAGCTGGCCAGGTTTAAAGAGAAGTTTCTGATGTTAATGTAGCTAGAAATGTAAATTAACCCCGAAATTTAAATTAGATGATGTGATGCACGATCTGGAGAAGTTTTGTGACATACAATAATTTCTGCAGATTAGATTATTTTGCAGGAAAAGAGGAAAAAGCATTACCTTTCATGCATTTTGGAGGATGACAGGAGTGTGTTTATCACGATCATACTTCCTCTCTTTTATGTCCCCCGCTGAAATATTTTGTTTCTCTTAAGGTTTTCTTTCTCACTAAACAATACATGTTTGTCTGGGAAGTCAGCCAGTGTAAAGTGGAATAGTTCCATTGAAAGGGATATTTATGCTAATTCACACCAGTTCAGGACTAGCCTCATGTACCAGGGCTACACAGTCCTTTGAAAAATGACTGCAATTTTTTTTTGTAATAACAGAACACTGTTCTTTGGGCTATGGAAAACAACTCAAGCTTCAAACAACATTATGTTCAGTAAAAATATTTGGCATGGAGAGTATGGTGTTGATTTCCCCTACCATAAAAGCAGTCTTACTTCTACAACAGCTTAAATAAATTACTTGTTAACATTTACAGCTGTTAACTTACTCACTCATCCCATCACAACAGATCAGCATCAGCTGGAGTGAAAATTGTGTTAAAGCAACTGCATTCAACAAGACAGAAAAAATTAGTTCTGGAGAGTGGAAACATTTAATTACATGCTGTTTCCTGGGAATGAGCCTCTTTCCTTGGCACGGCAGTCCAGTGAGTTTCCCCAGGCTCTGGGTGGGCACGGAGATCTGCCTGGACACTGTTGTTCTAACAGTAAGACTGCTTTAGAAATAACTTGATCCTGGCTGTGAATGGCCTGTCTAAAGAGGTGTGCAGCCACCCTTATCTCAGAGGGGCACTGGAATCAAAGCCTTGTGGCAGGAGTTTTCTTGGTGTGCTGTGTTTTAACTGGTGTGAAACGGTCAGGATTGGATCAAAATAAGGAAGTGTCTATTTGATGACAATGCCAGTGAAGTACAGTGCATTTTGAACCTCAAATATAGTTGAAATATGTGGTTCTGCCGTATTTAACTAGAAACAGTTTTCAGGCCGCTCTATTAAAAACAGAAAGAAAAGCAAACATGACTTGAATTCTGTCAATGCAAATTAAAAACATGTTAAGAAAAAATCTGATGTTGGTAATGGCCTAATATAACAAGGTTATAAATAAATTGCTCACTGCTCTCATGTATTTTTAGTAAACGGATTTGGGAATAGCACAACAAATCCCCAATGCCCAATTAAAGTCTCTTAACTAATTTAACAAATGCATTGTAAATGGGTAGCTGGAGATACTTTAAGTAAACATACATTTCACAGAGGAACTTTAATAGCCAAACAAATGGAAAATCAGTTCAAATGCTTTAGCTTTCTCAATTGTCCTTAATAAATTAGTCATAAGAAAACAAACACAATTAAAAAGCACAATCATCATGCTTTTTTTTTTAATTCAGATGACAGCATTTTGCTGTATGTGTCTTTCAAGAATGTCTCAACTGAGAAGCGATTTATAAGATGTTCAAAGCCTCAGTGGAGTTCTTTTTTTTCTTTTTTTTTTTACCCCGGGTTGCAATTATTTCGATGTGCTTTGCTTGTTTTGCTTTCAAATTATTTCCAAATGAATGGTGAAAAAAACAATTCACTTCAAAAATCGGAGGCAGCTAACTTAGTGGTGAACTAACTCTGTGTCTGATTTAAGAAAGAGGCACAGATCCCTCCTGTTCTCCCTCGGTAGGACCATGCCAGCCATCCGACCGATCAAATGGAACATCTGGCTTTACAGTGAAGATTGCTCTGGCATTTTGCCTGCACAGATTTTGTCCTTGTGGAATCCCTGTGAAGAGTGCAAACTGTGCACCAATTAAAGAGGACTGAAGGACACACACAGCAGCTGAGCAGCATGTGTGCTGGGACTGCCTGGGATGGGACTGTATCAAGCAGGAAGATCAAGTGTAAAAAGAGACAGCTGTGGAAAATCTACTCAAGAGCAAATAAAATTAACTCAAGTCAACAAATCAGGAGGCAGAAAACAACAGTACAACGTGTCTTGTTTTTCTGGAGCACTTAAGACTCAATGAAGTCATGGATGGTGACTACGTTTTTCCCTCTTCTTCCCTCATGGTCTTTTATTAAAAAAA